>VWZW01013750.1:725454-882954 GCA_013397115.1 Edolisoma coerulescens | reverse complement strand
GTTATTTCATTTTCATTTTTCCGTTTCACCTTCAAAACTTTGGAAAGAGAGAAAGGGAAAAAGTATTTTAAAACCTCCCATCTATCCAGAATCACATAAACCAAATCATAATTTAATGTTTATTTAATCTCGTTACAGATATCATAAACAAGAATTTGTATGGTAAAAATCAGAGCAGTGTTTTGTATTCACTTGTTTCTATGATTTGTAAACCGAATGTGTTATAAACAACTGTGGATTGTGGTATTAATCAAGATTCAGTGCTGTGTACGTGACCCCTGAAGCAAATCGCGGTGTTGTGCTGTACATTATATGGAGTGATTTCTGGTGCTGCAGAGCTACAGTAGCACTGTAGTCTGTTAGTAGAAGGATGAAGAGAGTAATTTTGATGTGGTGCAGTGTGTGCTGCATACGTGTGTATATATCTTTAGAAGAACACACTCATATAATTACTTTCCTCTTCATTAAACTTGTAGAAGTACCCATCTAGAATGTGCTTACAGCCGATGAAAAACATCTCCTGGATCCCCTTCCTGAACCCCAGTTCCTGCTTCACTGCCCCACAGAAGTTCTCCAGGGGAATGCTGGTAGTTGGTGCTACCGTGAACCTCACCCCTGGTGCCACTGTGAACACTTTTGTTACTCAACTGATTGCTTTTCCACAGGTGACACTGCAGACTTAGTGGTGAGTTAACAGCTGTTGCCTTCAGCAGTTTTCAGGCTGAAAGTACAGTGTTAGAAACAATCAGCCTAAATTCATTCATGGAAATGAGCTTTGACTTGGGGATCTGGAGAAATACTGGGGCAAAGGTGTTAGTAATTCAGATGTACATCAAACTATCCCAACAGTGTTTGGAAGAGGCTGGAGCCCTCTATGCACTGTGAGAAGTGCTTAACATTCAAAGTCAGTAAACAGAAGGTTACAGAGATGGTGAAAAATTCTCATCGCTGATGCTCATGGTTTTGAGAGTGTTTTAAAGATCTTAGTTTTCGAACAGTATAGCTGTACCTGTGTTACAGCAGAATATGTTCAGGTTTGGAAGTCCAAAACACTCAGGTGAGCTAGTGGAGCAGATACTATGAATTTGATGGTGATTTTGACAGCAAAGTTCTAACATTTCTTTTTTTCATAAACTGTAGAATTTATGGAAAGGTAGTAACTTTTGGTGTTGGAAAGCAATTAATTAAAAAGAAATCTGATGCCTTTTTTTAAGTTTTTGGCAGATTTTGGAAATGGTTAGCTGGTTATGATGGAGCATCTGTGTCCTAGCTTTGGATCTTTTCTTTAGTTTTAACTACATTTAAACTGTTCTTGTATGAAATTATTTTATTGATAATGGTCAAGCTCACTATCCTTAATGTATGTGTCTGAAATCTTTCCTTTAAAAGCTTCTCTGAGGAGCTTTGAGCCAGATAGTCTGGGAGATAACAAGGTGAAGAATTGAGTAAGTGAGGCTATTTACCTCACATGTGCCCTGACTCACCTGAATTTATCACCAATTAGCTGCAACAGTAGCAAGCTGTGCCACCAGTCCCTGATAGTTTCCTGGTTTTCTCTAGCATTTGGTGAAATGTCCCTCTCTTTACCTCTACAGCCACTGCCCACCCATGGAAGGAAGTTGCATTTTGATCCTAGAATTTATTACATTTGTATAACTGCATCTTATCTGGCTCAACAGGTGCCTTTTCACTAAATAATATAGTTTCTTTGGAAACTTTCCTCTTTGGAAGAAAGGTGGGAGATAGGTGGTATGTTTTATCCACTGCTGGCAGCTTCTGGGAGAGAATTGCTATACTCCTGCAAAAGTGTGGCAGGGATTCCACTTGGTGCTTTTTCCATCACGACTTGATCCCAGCATGTTCTGCTCTCATGTTTCTGGTAAAGCTGTGTTCCAGAGCTGTAGGCTTGGCTGCAAAGTGTGTTACAATGTTAAAAAGAATACAGTTATCCATATGGTAAGTATTTAATTTGATTGTATTTGTAATTTTGACCTTCTGCTCTTTAAGAGGCTATGATGGCTCAAGCCAGAATAAGACTTTCTGATGCTCTTTTTGTGGTCACTGAGACAGTCATTTGTAAAGAACTTTGAATTTTACCTGAATGTTTACCTGGCCACCAAGAAAGCATCCCATAGAGTGCCTAATAGAGAGGATTCTGAATATATGTTAACACAAATGGAGGGGGCAAAAAAAGGAATATCAGAACTGTGGTTCTGCTGAAGAGATGGGGTGATGAGAGTGTGTCATCTCTGTGTCTCTGCCTGTGCCTCGGTCCAAAAGTGCAATTGCTCTCTTTATGCAATCTTGCTTTGAATTAGGAATGTTACAGATGTGGCAACATGGGCTTTCACTGCGAGATGTTCACTGTTTGTCCTTTAGGAGTGCTGCGTGGCTGTGGCTAGATACATTTTTTTCAGAGATGTTAACAAGGGCAGATTCAAAAAGATAGATGCATGCTTATCTCTTCACGCTTGTGATAAAATCAATGGGAATTTAAGAGCTTAGGATTTAAATACTTACAATTTGGAACTATCCCAAGATCCTTGACATCAAAAAGGCGATGGCCTCGTTTTATGCAGATGTCCTAGCACTCAAAGGGTGCATAAATTATTGCACCACTTATCAATTTCTCTTTAATGTATTCCTCTCTTATATCTGGGACACTGTTAATAGAGGAAAAGGATTAAAAAGCATAAAAATAACTTGTATGTAAGTTTCTTTGAGTTGAATTTATATCAGTCAGCTTGTCAGCACTAACATATGGGAAATATAGTTTCGCTACCATGCATAGCAGGGGCTAAAAGTGCTGTTTAGACCATGTGCTCAACTCCTACAGAAGAGGGACTTTATATCACTTGTGCAGCCCACTCACAAATTTAAGGGGTGACATCCATGGATTCTGAATACATGGTAACCCAAATATTGATCTTGTTACAGAATATGTAAAATGGAGGGGGCAAAAAAAGAGATAAAGAAGTTCTAGATCAGAAGGGAAATTCAGTTAACTTTAAATACTCAATTTTAAAAAAAAAACCTTATTATATTGATGTTGCTATATTGAAGTAGTAGTTGTAGATAATAGGGAATTTTCCTGTAGCTTTTCCGTATCTTGGGCTAACTTGCAGTAACATGTAACATCTCCTTGTACAAATTACTGTAAACTAGTAAAGATCCCTACTGTTTTTGTTTTGTTTTGCTTCCTAAAGCCCCCTGCTGCTGTTGATTACACCTAGATCTGCTACTGATTGGAACTGTTAAAAGGCAAAGATAGTGTGGATGGTTTCTGAATCATTTAATTGTTGAACTAATAAGATGTTTTCACTGGGACCTAATAAAACAGATGATATTAGTAAGTATGTATACTGTCCATGAAATTTCTGATTGCTTTTTCATAATTTCTGTAGATATGAATGTAGGAGTCCCAAGCTTGGTTAGTTATGTTTTTGAATAATATTACTGGATGGGGTTTCAAGAATGATTTTTCTTACTTGAGTTTATGTATTTTTAGTGGTGTGTAAATGTTCTGTGGGCATATTGAATTGAGTAGATAATTACATGGACAAGATATATTCAGTCTTATGTTAATGCTACTTTTTAATAGCTGTATAATACACACTGCACTTTGTGCATGTGAACCTTGAAAAATTGCTCTCCTAATACAGTAACGCTTGCCAAATAATGTCCAAAATTGGCCTGGGGCTATGTTGGCTTATCATGAAAGAACCTCTTCTCCTTCAGTGGTCTGTCAGTGTCCATGCAACCTCTTACCTCTGGCTGAAAGAAATACACACAAGGAGGTCCTAAAATGAGAAGCCAAAATAGATCATTCTTCATGAAAGTTAAAATTTGATTTGGTGGCTATCCTATAATCTCAGTTACATTATTTTTTATTTGTAATGTAAATAATTTTCAAGAATAAAGGTGAAATTAGTACTTGGGGAGGACAGGGAAATGAGAGGAGGGAGTCTAAGGCTAACTTAATGCCTTGTAAATCTGCAGCAAAATTGATAATGCAATTCCAAGCATCCAGAAAATGATGCTGCAGAGCAACTCTTGTATACCTAGGGGAGTGTTACAGTGGAGGAGTCCACCGACTATTATGACTTAAGATTAACTCACTCTCTTTCCAAGACTTCACCAAATTTCCTCTCTTCCTACATAAATATAATCCCTCCGTGTGCTTTGGGTAAAGTAGCAGTAGGGACCTGCAGAATCTGCAGTTTCCAGATTGTTCTGGTCATGTCAATCTGATCAGCTAACCTTTTCTTCGACCAGTCATGCCTTTCATCTCAGACAGATAAGTGTCACCTACATTTTAAAATAAAGTTTTCATTTTACCATTATGTATACATTTGCCTCTCACAGTGAGAACAAATTCTGTTTTCACCCATATTGCTTTTTTGGCAGCCATTTTACTTTCCAGTCAGCTGAATGCTGTAGGGTTTGAGTTCGGGAAAATGAAATTATTGTTCATAACAAGTGGTTTCCAATAATTATTTTCTTCATTTGTGAAAGACATTATTTTATGTTCTGACAGATGAAATCTTGCAACCTCTTCTTTTCTTGTGGTCACTTACATTGAAATTATCTTGTAGTAAAAGGAGAAGCATCATTTATCCAGCAAAGGTAGTATTTTACCTATACAGTAACATAAACGTTGCATTAACACCCCTCATACCCACATATATTCATATTTCTGACTACTTAAAGAATGGGAGGAAGACAAAGTTTGAAAAGTCATACCTTTTTAGTCTAAGAACATAGTGAGAGAACTGGAGAAAACTAGTTTCATGTAAACTGAAGTGCTTTTTAAAAAAGAAATTACATACTTGATCTATGGTTCAGGGTTATCGCTGGAAGGGGCAGAGCTACTCTCAGTATTGAATGGTAAGGATTGGTCATTTCTGTAGCACTCACATGCACACACGCTGTTTATGGAATGTAAAGAATTCATTAAAGTTTTAAACATTAATTATTGAATACATCTTCCCTACAAATTTTGGCTTTAAAAATTAGAAAGCAGCATGATGCGACCTTCAAGAATAAAGGAGCCAATCATCCACTTTGCACCCTAGCAGGCTTTTAGTTCCTTTGACCGACTATCCACATTAATTATTTGATAAAAAGGAAAAAAATAAAACTCCGCTGTTGTATATAAAAAGATAAAAAGCTTCATGTGGAAAAGAAAAAAAAAAACCTTTATCACAAGCAGATAGTGTTCCTTCTGTTTTTCTCTACTTTCTACAAAGACAAATGCATTAGCGTAGTGCTCCTTTAATGGACTAACAGCTCGCGGGATCTGTTTCCTTTCTTTGGCCTGGGTTGTCTTAATTCATTGAGCTTATTTTTGCAGAGATTATTTTTCGCAAGACTTGCAGGGGCTGAGAATTTTGAACCATATATTGTAGATAACAGGAAAAATGGATTCAGTTTTTAAACTGAGATAAAAGATTTGAAAAATGGATTTCTGTGGAGTTTTCATTGACAGGTAAGTTTGTGTCAGTCACTCTGCTTAAAATTGAAAAAGTATTTTTGTGAACTACTTTCACTTTTAATTGTATCTGCTGGTCCCTTAAAGGCTGGTGTTTGTTCTTACAGACGATTCTTGCTGAAGATTCTGCAGCTGGAATTTAGTTTCACTGGTGTTAAATATAGTGTAATGTATCTCTGAACCCACTGTATTGATAATGTGCACTAGGTTATTATTAGAATTATTTTGAACTGAACCTTTGAAAAAGAACAAGCATGGATCTTTGTGTGGGGTTTTTGCTCTTCTCTTCTTCTCATATAAAGCATTAAAAAATCCAAGTCAAACAAGAAAAATCCCCCANGGGGAGGGGGGGGGGAACCCAGCACACTGCAATTATTTCATACTTGATGCCATTTGAAATGTTAGAATATTTTTCTTTCTTTTTATGTTGCCTCATAGTTTGTTATAGTACATTAAAGTCTTGCAAGGGATGTATAATTGCGTACTGAAATCAAACAGGAGTGCTAACTGGAGGCTCTCGTGGTGCTTTTCAGAACGCTTGTGCCTAAGCTTTCCAAGTGCAGGGAAGCACCAGCAGATCCTTTGTGTTTCTGCAAAGTACTGTAACATCTTTTACCTTAATCCCTGGCAGCATCACCTCCATTTCTTTGGCTTGTCGTCAGCATCTCTAATAGAGTAAAACTCCAATGCATGTAGCAAGAAACGAAGCGTGTAGGGGAAAAACATAAAGATTCTTGACTGAAATAGTTCTTTAACTTATTAACAGACAAGTGTGCATGTCAGAAAAACACACTTGTTTGCTGGGAGTAGATGCAATAGCTGATGGGTAAAGAAACAGAAACCTTAATGGCTGCTTGTGTTTAGGTCACTGTTCATTCATTCATTTGTTGCTGGAGCTATGAACTATTCATATGTTGCCACAGTATGTTACTTACACACGACTGGTGGTGAAGGAAGTAAGAGCTAAGATGCTTCACAGACATCGACATCGAGGGGATTAACATGTCTGCTTCATTAATATATATGTGCATACATTAATGTTGAAGTATTGAAACGGTTTCAAGTGAAATTAAAAACTATCTTTTGAGGTCTGCCACAGTCCTTAGAAACATTTTAGATTTTGGCATCAGCCTTACCGGTTTCTTAACCATTTTACTTTTACTTTGCCAGTGGGGATACAAGTGCAGACAGAGTGCTCATCGCTTGCCTGCTGCCTGGTTTTCTGTTGTTTTTCCTTAGCTAGGTCTGCTCTCTGTACTTGCTAGCCATCATTAAGCATATATGAATCCCTGTGGAGTGGCAGGCATAGATTCTGTGAGTGACATTTCTGGCAGCGTTTTCCTTGTATATGGCACCAGGCCTGATTTTCTGAAATTTTAAGCATCTATGATCCCCATTTGCTTCCGCTGAAGCTGTAGGTACTCTGTCCTTTTGGAAAGCATGCTGCTCAGTGCTAAATCTCAGGCAGTTAAGAGAGGAGGAAGTCCTGGAAACTTACTTAGCACTCATGTGACAGCCGTTTCTGTATAGCAGCAATATCGCCTGTGTGAAGGCATTGCCTCTCCTGCTGTATTAGCTGCAGATCCAATAATCTGCCCCTGTGAAACTAGTAGTGAATTGTTTAGTTATGTTTATTGGAGCTCTTTAAAATATATTTACAATGTATAAAACACTTTGATATATAGAAGCTCACATCCTAATAAGATTACATTAAGTATCCTAATAAGATCAAGGCTTGAAATTATGTTTTTCCGGATTTGAGTGATATAAATTAATTTTAGTTTAAACCAATGTCAGTGTTCTTAGATGTTTGTTATAAATACTCCGTTTGCAGTTTATGTGGGTCTGCATTGAGATAAAAAAATCAATTCTCCTATTAACACAAGAAGCATTTTCTCTTCCTCTTATTCCACTATGCTGCAGCTACAGATTATCAAGGCCATGCTGTAATTATTAAACTCAACCAGTGAATTATAGAGAGAACAACAGTGGCTGATCACTGAACTCTGTTGGCACTGGCCTTTCACTTCTCATTTAAGTCTAGCCTACTATATAAAATGAATTCATTATTGTCAGTTTAGATCCCTTGTGGAAGCTAATCCACATCATAAAGCCATTTTACACAAAAGTGAATTCTCTTTAGGAAGACCTTACAAGTACATGCAAACTAAAATATGCAGGAAACTTCCAGTACAGACTAAATTAATTGTTACTTATAATAACAGACTACCAGGGTGAAATGTCGGATTAGTTCAAAAAGAACCCCATAGTCACAGCTCTGCTATGACTTCTGCTGGTCAGAAGTCCATTCCACTTTCTATTTTATTGCTATTTCTGATTTCTCTGTAACCTACTGCCCAAAAGTATGGATCTGAAGGACTAATTCAGTCCTTACCTCTTGTAGTTTTCAGTGTTAAAATTTGGTGCATAAAGTCAGGGGAGAGGCTTGACTAGTTTCAGTATCAAGAAATTCCTCTTCTCCTTTTATAGCCTGGTTGGAGATGTCTTTTGGACTTGGATAAACTGTCCTGCAGGTGGGCCATACTGGGTAAAGGTATTAGTGGGTTTACGCCAAATACCTGTACATATGTAACCAAATTATTTGGTTAGAATCGCCCTTCCAGGTGCACCACCTGCTGTGTCAGACCAAACCTAAAATGATACTCAGTAGCAGTGCATATACCTTGCAGCTATGTCAGAGAGAGTTTTGTTGGGTTTTTTTAAACTATCAGCATTTTAGTACACTAGCATCTCTAGCAGTGTTTTTTACCAGATTTAATTCCTTAAATATAAATTATTGTATTTGTATCTTCCCATCAGCCCTCATAACCTATGACCTGGATGGTTTTGTTGATTTCATTTTTTATCTAAAATACAAGTATTTTGGAGAAGACAAAATTTTAGTATTGAGCGGCTACTTCTGTTTCTTACTACCCTTTAATTCACAGAAAGGTAAAGATATCTCCTAGTAGTGAAATTTACCTTACTGGCCTGGTAACATTTCAAGTGCAGAACACAAATATAACAACTCTAGAGAAGGTCTGTTCCAGTTCTATGCTTAAATGCCAAAGTTTTATGTGCAGTATAATAGGGGGGAAGAGTTGATTCATTGCATTGACCAATGACTGCCTCAGATTTCCTTTTGTCCTGAGGATGTTTTTATGGATGTTTTTATGGATGCCTCAGCATAAGAAAAAACAGTGCATATCACTGTCCATTTGACATGAAGCAGTGGACAGAGTGTAAAATGATTTCTGTACTTGGACTTCTCCGGTGTCAGGCATGGATCTTGTCAAGTTCTTTACTACTTTGTTTGCATAAGGACTTTGTCCTGATCTATGGAGCAAGAATAGTAATGACCTTCAAACTTGATTATCCAATATTCATTTTACACTGTAAGCTAGAAAATCCACTTCAATGTCGTTACTCCACCTGACTCATTATCAAGTGAACAATTTGTGGTAAATTTTTTGATGAATTTATTATTTGTTTCTTTTTAAAGTTGTTTCTCTTACAGTGTGCAAGGAACAGTTTAATTTGTATTTTTTCATTGTAAGAGGCTAAGAATGTTAGCATCCGTGTCTCTATAAACATATTTAAAATTTCAGGGAGAGTTTAAATATTTATGAAAATATAAAAGGTAACTTAAAAATAATAAGTTTCTCTTAGAAACTGGTGGCCAGAACTTATCTGCACACAAATTACTTTTGGGAAAAGAGAGGAGCATACTTAGAGTCAGTTTTAATATTTTTAATGGTTTTCACTTTTTACTTTGCAGATTATATAAAGCCTTCAAATATTAATATATATTCAAGATTAGGGATTTATAGGCTTCTTTCGTTTACTATACATTGCTTGTCTGTGAAATTTTCATGGTCTTCTGATTCTTCTGAATTATAGTTATTGTGCATGGAGATAGACAGCTGATGCTGCTGATAACTTTTGATCACATAAATAAGTGAAACTCTTGGCCCAAAGATAGCAAAAGCCATTAATTTCTTTATAAATAGCCTACAACTGGAAAGCATGTGTGCTGCAGGAAAAAGACCACCTTTTTTTTGTATTGGTTTCAGTTTCATGGTTTTTGATGATCTGATATTCAAAGCATGCTGACTTTAAATACTTGTTTTTCTGTGATATTTAGGTTCCTTTTGAAACAAGCTCAGTATTTCACATGGATAATATATCTGGCTATAATAATATATCTGAAAAAGTCACAGTGGTGTGATTATTTCATCATTACATACTTTGGGTGGGGCTGTTTTTAAAGAATCTCTCTGGTTTATTTATGTCATTTAACTGCTGATCTCATATTTATGTAAAGAAAGAATTTAGATTTCTTTATTATTCTTCTCAGAAGTGCAGTGGACATGACTGAACTGTGCTCCCATATCCTATAATGAGGCTCTTGTGTGATTTTTCACTGACACTTTGAAAAAGACTTAATCATTATTCTACCCTTTCTTATCTTTCATTGTGGTATAGGACATTTCAAACACAGACCTTTCCGATCAGAAAGCCATCCACAGAAAAGATGGATATTCTTGAAACTAATGTTACTTTACTTTCTGTATTTGGAGTATTTCTTATTTTCCTATGATGCTACTTCCTTTATATACAGACAGATTTTTTTTTTCCAGAAGTAGATACTTAATAGCTATCCCACATGGAAAAAAAAATTCAAGGGTTTCAAGGAATAGCTGTAGCAATTGCAGGAGAAGTGTATAAATTATCATCTCTTTTGGGTTTTTTCCCCCTCTCAGTACAACTCTTACTATAATTAGCCAGCATTTAACAGCAAATGTTTGCTTTGGTTAAATTATTCAGAACATTTATTTTACTTGTCAAAGGTTAGATCAGGTTGTTGTTTGAACTGGTAATTAAATGCAGCCTAATACACTGTCATATTTATATGTACTATCAGCCCTGTTTCCTCCTTATTCTGTATAATTTTATAATGTTCAGGGCTGACATTTAGACTTCCAATTCAAATCCTGTTTTCTTGTAGAGAAAGCTAAGATTCTACATTTCTGTTTCTTTGTACATGAATACGCTTAAGAAAATAAGAATTAGGGTTGTTCAGAATATCACAGCTATGGATTCCATTGTCATAAAATCAGTGAAGGCCCTTTGAATATTTTTATTTGCATATTTCAGTAAGTCACTACACAGCATCTGGTATGTATTAATTATTTTCCAGAGATTAATGTGAGGTGGACAAGTGCAGACACCTCCTTTACTAATTGAATATCTACGAGTCACAGTAACATACAGTATATTTAAATTACATTCCCAAATCTCTACCAGAAATATGCATAATACTGAAATACAGAAAGGTTCCTAAAATAGTTACATAGTGGACTCAGATGAGCAAATAAAATTGAAAAGTCTCAAGGTAAGGGCTCCTCTTGAATCTAGAGCAGTGGCCCTTGCACGTGTGCATTAGAGCACTGAGGCTGGCTATCCAAGTTGATAAAATGAACAGGAGTTTTAGAGTAGCCAGGATTCAGCCTCTGCACTTTCTCATGACATGTTCAGAAACTATTTTCCTCATGCTTGTATTAGACAGTCATTTAATTGAATTGTCATGTATATAACGTCCATTCCTTCTTTATTTCTGCCATATAGGTTTATTTTCTTAGTCAAATTTGAACCAAGAATAAATCACACAGCTTTTTAAAAAAACTTCTATGCTCATTGTATGTGATATTGTTCAATGTCTATGAAAGAAAGAAGGTTGCTGTCCAGTTAAAAAAGAAATAACCATGAAATTGGATCATTAGCATTTCAGCAATGCTTTTTTCCTACCATGTTTAGACAAATTTCTGCCTTTTGCAGTGCATTTGTGTAGCAGCTTTCTCTTCATGTAACTAATGAAGTGGTATGTGTACATTTCAGCCTACCTTATTTTTCAGCATTTCCAAAATGTTTTTTTAAAATCCTACCTATTGTACTGAATGTGTTGAAGGTGCAGGTTTGAAAGTCTTTCAGTTCTGTCAAATAAGAGCTACGCTGACTCGGAGCCTTGTTAAGAAACAATTCATACTTAATGGTAGTGAAATCTTAATTTATCCACTGTCATGGTGATCACCCCAGACAGTATTATGTGGTTGCAAAAACTGAGACAGGAGTAAGGGCAAAACATATAAGCACTATCTTATAAAGCCAAGATCCACACCTCAGTTCCTGCACATACGATCTCAGAGTAGCAGAATTGATTTTTTTAAAGTTGGGTTGGTTTTGGGGTTTTTTACCCTTTCCTCCCCCCAACCATATTTTTTATAAAACTGGCATAGGCCACCACAGGCCACAAGGTAGAAAGATACAGTAAAAACAGAGTTAAAAGTGAAGTGTATTCTTGATTATAATTATAGCATTCCTAGCGTGACACTAAAGAAACTCGATGTATGGTGCTCAGTTTGTTATTTTGCAGCTTGTTAAATTTTTATACTTCGTGGTTGTGGGAGGTAGCTAAAAACAAGAGAATATTCTGTGCTCTTACAGAAATCATTTTGACCTCTAGGTAAAGTACATTTATTTGTGTATACATCATCTGAACTGTGAGTCGTTTTGATTGATGTAGTAGATTGCATATACATATGGCATAGAGAGGACCTGGGTTAGGGTAAAAGTTCTGGGCTCTTTCATGGTGGACTACCTAAATATAAACTAGAATAAAAATGAGTAAATCGACTTTAAGTCATACAGAAGTGCCATGAGGGAGTAAGTCCTGGGATGGTTATGACAGGCTGTGTGTGCCTTTTATTTGGGAAACTGATCTCAATTAAATAATTGCTGTATTAAAGTTTAAGAAGTATCCACACATCTGTCGCACGAAGGTTAGTATTGTTGGGAAGGAAAATCAGTGTAGATGTTTCAGATGCTCTCTTAAAGATCATTAATACTATGAATCAGAAGTAGAGTTTTGACGGCATGGCACATATCTATGAAAGTAGCCATTTGTAGGAAGTAATAGGTATAAAAGTTTAACATGTAGAATTAGGGTATGGATAAGGTCTAAGGCATTTTATCTGTGAACTGAGGAGCTTGGTGGTCAAATGATGCTTCAGTCATGAAAGAAACAGCTCAACATAGTGAAAATCTCTTCTCTTTCCTGCACATCTCTCATGGTCATTCCTTCTGGCTTTGAGAATGCACACAGGTTTAGTTAAAATACTGTTTTTTCACCTGTGTTACCTTTTATAGGGCAGGATGTGTATATTTGGGCAGGTATATATACATGTGTATATATATATATATATACAGGAAGGTGAGTGTTCTTTCTTCATTAGCTGTTCCTAACATCAGTGCAGTGAGAAAGCTACACTAAATACAGAGTCAGTCTTGCATTTGAAGGAGGCAAGGAAATACTCTTTCAAACAGACTGACTTCACATAGATATACTAGATGGCATTTGTTAGAAATAAATGTTTAAGTTTAGTTATTGTTACTGTGTTCAGTTATTTGAATGGGTGAAGGGAGTCTTACGTGGGGTTCTTTGAGAGAAAGAAAGCTGGCTTGGGATAGCTTAGTATAGGAGTGATTTTCTGCCTTTCTAAATAATTTCTTTTCAATTATCTTTGTGTTTTGACTTTCATTTCTGATAAGATCCTATCAAAACTTCTAAAACAAAATTTAGGAATGAATAATATTAGTTATCTGGGTTTGTTGCGTTCAGTAGTTTGCTCATAAGTGTGGCTGCTAAAACAGAACAGGATTTCCCTTTTTCTTCCCAGCAAAGAACAGGAACTTCCAAAACAAAGGAGTTTGGATGAGTAGGCAGAGGATCTGCTGCCTTCAAGCATTCTTGGCAACAGGTGGAATTGTGATATGTGTTTGACAGAAAATAGTCATCTCAGCTATGCAGTCTTTGTCTGTTACCCCTCTTTTGAAGAAAGATCTATCCCCTTGGTCAACTTCTTCCTCCTTTTCCATCAGGAAGCTAAGAACACCTGCTACTGCCATCTTCTGTCTTCCTTTTAGGAGAAAAAGATGAATAATACATGACTAAAATTTCAAAAGCATCTACTAATTTTAGGTGCCCCAAGATGCCGAGCCTTACTATTAAGTAAGAAAGAAAAGTGAGAACAGATCACACCTATATTCCATATGCTTGGTTTCTTTCCATTTACTTCTGGATGCAGTTCAACATTCTCATTCCATTCTTCTTAATGCGGTGAGTGGTCCAGAGCCTGGTCGCTGGTAGGTCACTTCTCTGCCTCAACTAGGGCACTTCTCTATCTCAGCTATTACCAGAAATGCAACAACCTAGCAAAAAGAACGTTTTTTTCTAGGCTTTTGCATATGGTCAGGTTGAGATCATACAGCTTACATCAGGGAAAAGAAATCGGAAAGCTGCCATTTTGCAAAATGGTCTTTCTTGTGTTGGGGGAGAAAGAAACGAATAAATTTGGTCAGAAGGACAGGAAAAGAAAAGAAAAAAGATTTGTAAAGATTGTGAAAACAGCTGTTTTGTCCAGGAAGATTCAGAATGTTTTCATCATTCAGCTATTGGGATATTTACCTTAAAATATTCTTTAAAAGCCACACTTGTCTGTCTAGCACAGACAAGAAAACTATTTGAAAAGCCTTTCTAAAACCAAGAAAAATTTAATCAAGGGGGTTTCAAACCATAACTTGTTTACATCAGTTATATTTTTTTAATAAAATGGGCTTACAAGCTTAGCCTCAAAGGTGTTGTCAGCTTTCTCTGAGGTATAATGACAGCTGTTGTTCCAATACAATTCATCAAATCTATTTACTGTTTTGTGGGAATTCCAGTTCTTTTTGTTGGTTACATAAAACAAAACTTGATATTCAGAGGACGCTGGGAGATTCAGTCATGTAACTGTGGTTGGTGAATTAGAGAGAGCACTCAACTAAGCCTGACTTATTCACGAGCCATCAATCTATTGTATTATCTAATAAAAATCAAAAAGCTTTAGAGAATCTGCCTGCTGTTCTTCTCTCATTCCCCAGAGCAGAGGAGCATATATAACTCTCAGGGCAGTAGATGTCTTATCCAACAAGACCTGAGATCTTGTTCTGCTACTTACGTGTTGTCTATGAATGTCCTGCAAAACCAGGCTTTTGTTTCTTGCTGTGTAGTATGTGCTGACCCACTTCTGAAGCAAAATAAACCCAGCATTTAGGGTAAAGAAAATAGAACTATTTGGTGATGACAAATTTACTGCCAAACCAAGAAGCCCTTTTAATTGCAACTCACATTTATTAATATTTCCCTCTTTTAACAGTGTATTTCATCTGTATTTCTGAATTAATTTATTTTATAAATTCTTATTGTTACTGTAAATTGATGGTAAAGTTCTGCAGAATTAAGTTATTTTTTTTAATAGCCAGACTTCTGCTCGTCTATAACCTTGCAAAGTACTGCTTTCCTACTTGCTGTTTAAGAGTTTCATCTGTTTCAGGTTTTTAGGTGGTACAGGCAGCGTGCTTGATGTACCATGCTGCTTGCACTGGGGACTTCTGTGCCTGTGTTTTACATGCTCTGGAAAGCAGCAGGGGCTGCCCAGGAAATATTTTAGGAGGAATAAATGCCTCTAAATAGCAGTGTATTATAGAAATCATTATGCTACAGGGGCTTTGTCAGCCTGGCTTCTCTGTGCCTGAAGACTTCAGCAAGACCACTTATTCCCTTGGGAGTTTGATGTGCATGTACAGGAAAGCAGAGAACGTTTCATCCAGCTGCTCAAAAATGTTAATGAGAAATACGAGAGTAGGAAGAGAGAGGAAAATAAGTTGTAACAGATAACACTGTATTAAGAGATCAAATTATTAAAGAAGGAACATTATTGCACTATAATTTTCTCCCATTTATAATATTATGAACCTGGGCAGGAATTAGTACTAAGAGTTCCTGACTACAAACATAAGTCGTGCATCAGGATATACCGAGCAGCAAAGTTAAATTTCTGCGAAAGGAAGAACCTGTCTTACCATCTTTTTAGTAGCATGGAATACAGTGATACATTCCAACTACAAAAGCCCTGAGTAAAATGTTACAGCAGAAGTGGTATCTTGATATAATGTCTTCATGCAGTCAATTACTTGCTAAGTTAGCAGGTTTCGTCTGTAGGTTATGTTTTCAAGTCTTAGAGGTTTCCTTTGCTTGAGGTATTTTATTTTATTGCATTTCATTTAGATACTGCTGTTTGAAACTCACTACATCCTAGGTATGAATAAGCATTGTACAAAAATATTGAGCCTCTAGAGGGGCTCCTAAGCATCCTGCTTTTGTTAGTGCTGGAGTGGCAAGGCTGAAGAGAAGCCATGTGAGCAGGCAGTATGTGACAGAAATACTGTGCCTTACGTAGACTGAGCCTTTGGGTGTGAGAGGGAGCATTCAAGGGAAGAAGCTTCAGCATATTTTTTTACAAGGGGCAGCCCTACTTTGAACCTTTTTTCCTTTGAGTATGACTTTTAGACATAAGTAAGCCACCACTCCTATTGACAGAAGTTATGGAAAATCCTTGCAGTCTGCAGTCATTGTACTGCAGCAGAATCAGATTTCACGTTTTCCTATGTAAGTCTGGTTTGAATTCACTCATCAGGATTGGATCACATAGCTGAATATGGGTTATGGTTCTTCATGTTATAAAGAAACTTGGTTGCATGGTACGAAACAAATTCTGCCTCTCTCTGTTCCTTTGAAAGTGCCTGTGGAATTCTCATATTCTTTAGCAAATGAGGTTTACACCAACTTTATTTGTACCTCAGCATGATACCATGCTGCTTTAGCATCTGCATATCTAGAAGAGAAAACTAGAAGAGAAAGATTTGATGTAAATGCTTCTGTGCGTGCATGAACATGCTGGTGTTTCTATAAAAATTCTGTCAACCCCTGTAGGAAACTGTCTTCTAAAAATAGTGTAAGAATAAAGGCTGAATCCAAGATTAATTGCTTACTACTTTAAAGCTGTGATATCCTAGAAACTTACTTTGTTGAATACACTTTTAGTGTCTGAGCTAGTTATTATCATTTTGGGTAAGGCTGCAGGCTAAGCTGCCATTTTTTCCAGTTCACTGTTTTGATGATTTCTTTCAGTCTTGACGTTCTTTGGCCCTTTGAGTTACATATGTATTACTAAAACATAAAGTGTGTAGCATAGCATGGTGCCTGTGTGTTCTTGAAAGTAAAACTCTTAAATACTTAAAAGCATACCATAAACAGCAGTAAACCTAACCATATTTGGAAGAACAACGCCTTAATTTAAATTATATTTAACTGTTTTGTAACCAGGTAGATAAAATATATTCTAAAGTAAAACAAACAAAGAATTTCTTTCATTTAATGAGTTTCCAATTGTTTGAATCTTTTTAATATGAATGGGGTTTTTACCACCTCTAGATCACTCTAAGAAAAGGGAGTAGCTTTTTAGTTGAATGGTGTAAAGATTTGAACTCTAATGGCATTTTTGTTTCTTCTCTTTAACCTTCACTAAGGCAAAACATTGTTTCTTTCAGTTTTGTGTCATAGGTTATATTTTCTAGGCTCTCAATAGGTCTTCTTGCTTCTCTCTGGACTGCAGCAGCAGCTGGTCCTTGTCCTGTGCTATCTGACTAAAGATGGACACAGTAATCCAGCTCAGGCCTTAGCTGTGTCAGATGATGGGAGGGGATTTGCACATCTCATTTTTATCAGCTGTTCTGACTAAGAGGAACCTTTATCTGAGACTTCAGTTGAAAGGAAGAAATGTGAAAATGCATCAACATAACATTTTCACATCTGGTGCTAACCGTAGTTTCTGTGGGTGGAGGAATGTTCAGGGCAGAGGCTACGTTAAGCTGTTGACTTTGGATCTTTTTTGGTTTACTTTTGGTATTTCTTTTTTGGTATTTCTTTTTTGCAGTCAATGTTAGATCAAAGTTGTGTTCTCTTAACAGCTTCACTGTGGATCTGTCACATAGGTTTGCATTAAGAATAGCTGTAGCTCTGTGTTAAGGCTGAGGGATTTGGGGTTTGTTTTTTTTTTTTTAGGAAATTCAAACTGCAAAATGGAGACTGGCTTTGGCTGACTATTTTGTCTTCTTTGGGTTTTTTTTATGATACTATACTGAATACATAACTGTAGTATCAGGGATTTAAGATGGTTGATGCTCTTTATACTTTCATTGTCACCATTTTCAGTGCAGAAGACAGAAGTTGTTTAACCATAAATGTCAGGTTACACTGTTCAGAGCATTACACCTTGAGAAAAATTGTTGACCAGGGTGAGAGGGGGCTGTGGCTATCAAACTTAGTGATCAACATGACGTAAGGATTTTGATCCTCTCTGCATTATTCAAGTTTTTCTTCCTTAGTCAAACTAGTCTTTCTTGCAGAATCACGTAACCTCAAGAAAACTGAAAACCCGCAAAGGCATGAACTTGTTCCCTGCTTGTAGCAAATGCATGGAAGATTTCCTGTCTTTGAAATCAATAGAATTTTAAGTTTTTATTTAAGAAAAAGTCTTTTGTCTTTTTTTTTTTTTTAAACTATCATGTGAATTACCAAGACAATACATTGCCATGGTCCCAGGCTATTTGTGTTGTTTCTTATCCCTGACATTTTATTCACTACTGAATTTATACTTTGCATGTTTAAGTACTGGTAAGACATGAAAGTTGTAGGGTTAAAACTGTAGACAATGCTTTAAAGCTCCTATGATAATTGTTCTTATGTATGTATTCCTTCACTGTGGCTCTCGAGACAACTATTTAATAGACAACATTTGAATAATACAAATGTGCGGTTGGTAAAAATGGATTAGGGTTTCAGGGTGGTACCAATGGGTGATATTTAATATTGAATGACATGTATTAAGACAAATGCTTTTATATATAATTTATTTGGCATTGTAAATGCATTTATCTTGTGAGATACAGACTCCCTGTTGCCACATGAAGTATTCTGGAAAGGTTTGGAGTAAATAAATAATAAAACCACTTTGATATACAATCTAACAATATTAAATATTAAGACTTTCACATGATTGATTTTAATACTTAATTAACTTATTTAAAGTCCAATGTAACTCTGTTTTTGTATTAGAGATCAGACAGGCAGAAGTTAAAATGCAGGAAATGTTATTAAATGGGACAAAATTAATTGCATTTCATGACCGTCAGACTTGCTGGCTGTTAACCTGTCCATCAGTGGCATGATCTTGTTTGTTTTGTTCTGGATCCCAGCTGATGTTAATCTGCTCTACCATGTCAGACCATTTTTTATGTTTGCATCATTCTATTTTAATGATACATAATCTGATACCTTTTATAAAAGAAAACAGACTTGCTTTATGCTATCCAAAGTTTGTCAAATTGTGCACTTTTCTTCTGACTTAGAAAGTGTTCTTCCCCAGGCATGTTTCTTCAGTGGGTGGTGGCAACCTGTGGAAGAGGCTGAGTAGGAATCTTAGCTGGTTTTGAGCTGCTCTGTGTGTGTAGGAGGGTTGTTTGGGTTTGGTGGCGGTTTTTGGCGGTTTTTCTCTTGGAGGCACTGGAGCTAGTATCTTCTGTATTTAAATGAAGATGATGGTCGTAAAGGCCTCAGGTGATGGAGAGCAGAAGATCACAGTGCTGTGAGATAGATGGTCTTTGTGGCCTAAGTAAAAATCACTCCTAGAGCAAAGAAGAAAGCAGTGAATATTACAGCTAAGAACAGATTTTTCAAAAATGCCTATTAATGGGTGTCCTGGTAAAATATCCAGCTTGAAGCAGATCAAATGGTCCTCTTTTCCTCATTTGCCAAAGTTCATGTTCAGGACTGTCTTCTGCTCAGCCCCCTAGTTAGCATGCTGTTTATTTTTGGTTTTTTTAATCCCTGGTTTAGGAGAAATAATTTAATTTGGCCAGTGTAAGAAAACCCATGATCTGGGACTGCTTCTAGATTATTTGAAAGACATCTGTGCTTCATTGCTTTAAATGAACACAATGCATATTTATTCTCCTAATACTTAATTTCTCACCTACTTTAAAATGTTTTCACATTCCGGAAAATCCTCACTTCTGTGTTCTAACATGCTTGATTATTACTTCATAAGCCACAAATGAGGGGCAGAGTTGTGAACCCTCATAACATGATGCTGTCAAACTTAACAAAACATGCATAAGACCATTACCACATCAGACACTTGCTTTTAGTCAGGTCGTTTTAATCAATTTGACTTCACAGGGCAGCTAATTTATCACTTAGCTAAACAAGTATTTCCTCTACTTGTCATCAATTTAAGTAATTAAAATGGTAAACTTTGCTATATGGCATGAAATAAAGGCCCAAAGATAATTTGGTGAAGGTGGTTGATATGGTCTAATAGAATGAATGCAAAGTATTATTTAAATACTTTGGTACGCTTCAGTAGTTTCCAGAAATGTCATATTCAGGTAGCTTTGCTGGTACTGATGGAAACTGATTTTTATTTTTAGCATATCCAAGATCTAGCAGCGTTGTTCAGCTTTGTCCTCAGAGTTAGTGGGTTCTCGTTTTCCTTTCTTTGGGCATAAAATATTTTGCTTTGTTGCTTGATTGTTTAGAGGTAAGAGGATGTCAGAGAGCAAGAGTGGGGCAAGTGCTGCAACTTGTGCAGTTCTTTAGCCCTCATCCTGAGTATGTCCCCAAGCCTGCAGTTCCTCTCCTTCCATTTTACCACTGGAGGAGGGGAAGAGAGGGAAATTGGATGTTGTAAAAGCTTTGCCTGGTTCTGTTTCACCTACTCGGTTACACCTTCAAAGTACCCTTGCTGAGACTGATTATATTTTCTAATTTTGCCCAAACAGTATGAATACTCTTCACTTCTTAAACATTATTTTGGTATGTTTTGGTGTGTTTTGTGCTTTGAGTAAATAGTTTTTCAAGGTCCATATAAACAGTGATGATTAAGGGAAACATTTTAGGTCGGTTTAGGTTTTTTAAATTGAACTAATTTAGTCACTATTTTTGAAACAAAGCTTTTCATCCATAAACTGCTTATTTGAATACTGAATATTTTTTTTCAGTATCTGTGGCAAGAGAAGAGGTTAGTGAATGTCTTATGACATCAAATAAGGTACAGTGTTCATGTTCAGCTGTGCTATGTTTTGTTTAAGAAATGCTGATTTATCAACATTTTTGAGATTAGGGTAGTCTTACCACTTGCTCTTGTGGTAGTGAATAGTCTCACTGCTAAAAGAATGCAACAAATTTTGCTTTTATTTTGAACTTTCCATCTTCTTAAGGATAATCGATTATAGTCAGTTTATTATATGAACATTTATTATAATCTTATTATAGATGAGTCTTCTGCCTTGTACAATCCTGTGTACATGTTTTTGCAATGTTTCACCCAGCTCTGGTCCAAAAGTGACAGGGGCTTCACTGGCAGTGCAGCTAATGATAGAAGCTTATCTCACTTAAGATTTTTATCTTTGTTTTGTATTTCTATCTAGCTAGAGATGACTTATTAATGGAAGATTAAGTATGGCTGAATTGAGGCTGTTGACAATGACAGTCTGGAGAAGAAGTGGGTTTTGGTTTTGAATGTTTTAAATGTAATTTTGTTTAAGCATTCCAAACTCATAGGTTTGTATACAGGAAAAATGGCAATGCTGATGAAGGCACGATTATGTAAGACTGATTTATGGCTAAAGGT
The DNA here is from genome assembly GCA_013397115.1 of Edolisoma coerulescens. Lineage (NCBI taxonomy): Eukaryota > Metazoa > Chordata > Aves > Passeriformes > Campephagidae > Edolisoma > Edolisoma coerulescens. Next base: position 861,834 of record VWZW01013750.1, on the reverse strand, counting down.
GGTAGAAATCACATAATGTGTAAGAGTAGCTAATAGGGGAGGCAAAATATTTGCAAACTCTTGGGTGAATAAACCTTCTCAAGTCTAAAAAAGAAGCAGGCAACTTCCGAGTAAGTACTAAGTACTCACCAAGAATAAGTACCCAGTGAGAACAAGGAAAGTTCTGTGAGTTAGAATGAGTATGTTAAATCAGACTATCTAATGCAGCAAGTAGTAAATCTCTGCTGTGTAGAAAGGGGTTGTTAGTTAGGTAGATGTCAGTAAACATCAGTTAAGGTTTTCCTAATGAAAACAGTATTGGTATTCTATCATTTACGGAATATGGAGGAGCTCCTGGTGGAGGGGATGATGTGCTATAAGCATGTATCTCCACAGAGCCCTTTTAATACCTGGTGGAGTTCTTTGTTGGAGTCCATAAGCCTGTCTCTCGAGGGATTTTTGGTCTCCATTGAGAACAGATGTGCTGACAAGCTGCCTTCGCTGAAAGGCAGGCAGGATTCACCCCAAGTGTGTTGGTTGGTGAGGAACAAACCTCTGTGACACTGTCCTTGGTGGCACAAGAGGGTTTCCTCTACTACTTAAGGACAGTAGCCAGACAAAGAGTCTCTATGCCTGCATTTTCCTTGGGCTCATGAGTGGATTAGTGTTTCTACTAATTTCCCTGACTAGATAAATGTTTCATACATAGCCTTAATTATTTTCTCATGTATATTACAGAATAGTTGAACTCCCAGTTGTGGGAAGCACGCCTGGTGTTTGAGTTTTTTAGCCCTTTATCTTTGGAAGTTAAAAAAAAAAAGAACAAATAGGTTAAAGTGTCACTTCGAGCTGTCAGTGAAATGTTAGGGTTAGCCAGTATCAAGTCTTGTAATCCAGTAATTGAATTTCAGAGTTTTATAACATTTTTATTGTTTCACATTGAGAATGGTTTTAAATTGCATCTTATTTAATATGAACAGTATGTTATAGGCCATTACAAATCAACCACAAACCTGTAAAGAATTAATCTGTCTCGGAGTAAGATCCCAAGTGTAATCATAATTGTTTAATAGTTCTCTTTGTTCTTTGTTAGAAGAGCAGAAAAGAACTTAAGTATAAAACTGTGAAGAAAATTGCTTGGACTGAGGGGCGAAGACTAATAGGTAGTGATACTTTTTTTAACTCTAATCATATGTATCCATAAACAAACACAAGTAACTGATTAAATCACTGTGCGGATATCAAAAGTAAATCTATTCAGCTGTTTAAAGCTGCTCTAACAGTCTGCAAAGTAAATAATGGTTCTTATAGATTGTAAAGGTATGGCATTCAGGGAGTATTTAAAAAAAAAAGAAGGTGGATACAGAAGAGAAGGATATAGAAGAGCAAACTTACTAGGGCTAATTTGATACCATGTTATGGACATAAGACAGTATAAGTCTAAAACATACTTCGTCTTAAGTCAGTGGTGGCTGCTAAAACTATAGTGGCTGGTAAGGTCATTTTGTGCCTGGTTCTCAATTTGAAAGACACTCTGGGTTGTGCTTTGTTCAGATTGTGTAGCAATCTCTGAAGGACCATGAAATTAAAGAGTTAAACTTAAGCAGCACAGTTTGAAATAAGCTTGTAATTTTTGTGAAGATAAAATCAACAGATCAGTAGAAAGATATTTACAACGATATAGGAAAAGGAACAAGAGCAGCAACTGAAATACCAGCAGGAGAAAATTACTTCTGCAAAGTTAGTGGTGGGTTGTGTTTTCTTTTTTTAAATTAATTATTTTAGGTTTTTCATTATTTATTTAATATATCAGGTATTTATAAACATCTCTCTATATTTTGTGGCCGTAAGACTAGTGGCAAACATGTTATTTAAGGGGCTAGCAAGTTTGTAAATATTTTTCTTCAAGATATCATTCATGCGGTTTTCATTATTATAGTTTAAAAATTACATAGGAAACACATGATATGTACATACATTCATAGCACATTTTGTTGAGCCTACTATAGAGCTGCTCAAGGCAATTCTGTGTTTTAGTGGTATGTTTTGTCATATGATTGTATGATTGTAGTAATTTGACATAAAGGTGTACCACTGCTTAAGTGGTAAGTCCTACTTTCCCTCAGTTCCTGGCTCCTTGTTCTCAAGACCTTCACATGTTCTCTTCTAGCTAAACAGAAGTGAGAGATGGTGTGATCATTTCAGCACCACAGTAGCACAAGTGCCAGGGCAAATAAAGGATAAAACCCTCAGGGAACAGCTGGGGTGCACTGGTTTCGAGGAAATGCCTAATAGTGGCCTGACTAGGTTTGGTTATTGTTTAGGGGGGTTTTGGGTTCTGGGCTTTTTTTTCCACATAACTTTCTAGGAAAATCAAGAAGGTGTAGAGTATAGAAAGGTCTTAAGAATCCCAGTTCTCCTTCATTTATTGACAGTAAACTGAAGGTATAAAGCCTGTGTGATCAATGCCATACCTTCTAGGAACCAAAGGAAAAGCATAATTGAAGTGATTTCAGATTCGTTAATATGCCAGTCCTGAAAGCGTAGATGCATACCTCTTTCTGTATCTCTTTTTATATTTCTTTCTAAATATAATTTTCTTGCTGTTAGAAAGTTATGGTACTTGTAAACAAGGCAGTTAAAGTAAGTGATATTTAAAACTCATCTGGCAGTCGTAGGTAGCTACTTAGTGTGCTTGGGCAAATCAGACCTATTTAGCTGGCTTAGGTTTTTCTGTGTTGCAAGTTAATAAATTGCTGTACAGTGACTAAAATGCAGTTTTGACAAATGTACTCTTTCAATGTTAATGCACTGGAAAGGTCGTTTCTCCTTCTTACGCGCTGATCATAACATCATCTGCTTTTCACCCTTTTATTGGCATCCTCTTATTTGTTGCAGCCCGTATTAGCTTCCAGCACTCCTCACATGAACTTTTAACATGGTTCTTGTTCACCTGCTTGATAGTGGTGTGAATGCCATTCAGGGGCCTGTGATGATGAATCCGCATCACCTACTTCCTAAGGTCTCAATTCTGCCATTACTCCCCTTCTGGCCTTCAGTTTTGGAAGATGTCTTTGTAAATGTTCACCAGCTAGTTGATTATGTTTCTTAAAATGCTTCCTTAACGTCATTTTTTTAGAAAGCTATCATGGTTTAGGAATAGTATTCTCCAGTTTAGTCTTCCCACTGAAACCATTGCATGCCAAGCACTGCTTGCTCACTCACTCCCCCCTTCCCTCCCTTTTCCCTGTGGTGGGATGGAGAGGAGAACTGGAGGCACAAGAGGTAAAGATCATGGCTTGAGATAAGAACAATTTACTGGAAACAGCAATGAGATAAGAAAAATGAACAGTAACAGCAACAATACTAATGATAGAGGGTACAAGAAAAGAACCATTCTTGCCCACTGCAGAAAGCCCAGCAACAGATGATGCCTGACCACTCCCTCCATCTCAGAGCTGACATTACCCAACCGCTCCCTCCGCCGCACTTACTTGACCAGAAAAAAACCCTTCTTCCTGGAAGAGAGTCAGTTCGCCCTGCCCTTGGCAATGACTTGACATGGTATGAATAACCTCTGAGCCCTAGCCAAGCCACTTCCTTGCTACTGCAAAACCCTGCTCTGGTCAGAACCAAGACAAAAGCTAATATAAATCTTGATAAAACCAAATTCACCTATCATGTCAGTCAGTATTAACCCATTCTCTTTTTGCCTCTCTGTCACTGTTATCTTATACTTGACCTATGATTTCTGAAAAAGAAGTGGCTAAAAGGAGGATTTTCTGGGATGAGAGGTCTTGGGTCCAGAAGAGTGATGATGATGGTCTTTCCTCAGTTTTGCTCTATAATCTCCATCATGCCCAAGAACTAGCATCAGTTCTCCTTGGAATCAGACTAAAAGATGAGTAGGGAAAACCAGAAAAGGGAAGGAAAGAGGCTCTTGCCCTCTTTTACAGTCTGTCAAAACCATGCTTGGACTTCTACTTGAAGTGTGATATTTGTAGGTACTATAACAATTCTTTTGGACTCCAAATATTAAAACATTTACAACATTCAAGTGGAAACACTATTGTTCTGCTATTAGACAACTAATGGTGATGATGATATGCCTGGAAAACAAGAGGAGTTTTTAAGTACCTTTGCTCTTGACTTGTGTGGTTGAAAAATAGCTACAGAAATACTAAAGTGTTTGTTGCTCTGGTTTTTTTCCTCCAGATAAATACTCTTCAGTTGGAATTTACTATCGCCAGTATGTATCATTCTGTGTCTGAAACCAGTCACCCTTTGCAAACAGAGGAACAAGAGATAGGCATTGATCCCTTGCAGAGTTTTTTGAACAAGCCAGGGGAAGGTGAGTTTTGTATTTCTGTACTTTTTTTTTAGAGTTTATGCCGTATATAAGTGTCATAATAGCTGTACCTGTCATAATTTGTTTAATTCTCTCAACGAAGTTGAACAGGGCAACTTAAAGAACATTTCACAGAGTATGTGTAGAACACTCTGACACTAATGAAAACCACGAAAAGTCAACTTTCAATTACAGACAGAAGCATTAGCCAAATGTTTAATGTGCTGTCATCCTTTTTTAATCATAAACCAAACACTGACTTCAGCATAAGAATATTGAAATGGAGCATGGCTTTACGTTACTTTCTCAAGCAAGGGTTCTTACACTGCTTTGGGTTTAGGTATCTTTTTTGTTTGTTTGTGGGTTTTTTTTTTTTGGTTTGGTTTTTTTGGGGGGTTGTGATTTTTTTGATTCTGCAGTAAGGTTCAGTATGTTATTTTGGATGAAATTATGCAAATAAAAAGGCTGATTTTTTGTTTGACTCAGCACCTATGTTCTTATCTGAAAAAACAGCTCAAAGTTGAGATAGATTGAACAGGCTCTAAAGGTAGAAATTACTACATAACCTAAAGTAAATAAATTAAATGCAGTATTTGGAAGACCCTAATGAACAATGGGAACAAACTGCTTGGATAATGCAATGCATGTCTGTGTTGCTCATCTTTTCTACTTATTTGCTAGTAGTGACAGTATAGTTGGTTCGAAGAAAGTGATAAGCTTAATGAGAAAGCTCGTCCTTGTCATGAAAACATTCCTCAAGTACTCAGTTATACACAGTGGCACCTTAACTACCTGTAATTTTCCAGTCATTGAACACATGTACCAGGAGGGCAAAATAAAAAATTTATTTTAAATTACGGAGTTGAAGCAACTTTGTCACATTTTCTAAGTCCCTCACCCAGATCAACTACTCTCTGTGGGTGTATCTGTCTATAAATCATCTGTTTACTAGTGTTTATTAAAAAGCTATGTCAAGTTTTGCTCAGTCATGTTTATTATTTCAGTTTAGAAGAAGCTGATGTTTTGCTTTAAAATACATTGGTAAAAGTTCATTGTCCCTTTGAGTTAATTTTTTCAATATTTCTTCATTGGTTTAAAAAGCTTCTTTAATGTTTGAAAATGAGAATATACGTCTAGGGTAAAGTATTTTAAAACCTGACAATTAAATGGAATAGCTTTTCTAGGTCAGTGTTTCTATTCTATTATGTTTGACACCTTAATGATATGAAGCCATTTTAGCCTGATAAACTAAATGCATTTTTGTACATATTTTTAGAAACTTGAAAATAATCTTTTTCAATAACCTAAAATAATAACCATTTGCAAGAGGAAAAACAGCTTGCTTCTAGTCTACCCCAGTCAAGAAATAGATAAACATATTCTTCTGATTTCTATTTTCTTAAAAACAATATATTGGTAATTCTCTCGACTCCGTTTCAAGAAAAAACAGAATTTTCACCCTGTTAAAAAACCACTATAAGTTAATTTTACCCTTTATTGTGCCCAGAAGCGATTAGTTACCTTGACTGAAAAGGTTTCTCATTTTTATCCCAACCTTAACATTTCTATGACATACAAAGTTATTAGGATTGAATTGATGTTTAAAAGTGCCATTAATTCATTTACCCCAAATGTTCATTAACAATGTAAATGTATGCTGATGTTCTATGAGACAAGGAAGTGACTAATGACTCTTCGCACTAACAACACTTAAAATGAATAGAAACTTTAGATAGCTAATCTTGAAGTAATCAAGACCCTCATTCAGCTTGGCATCTCTGTATGCTCTAAAACAGCTGTCAACTGTTAAAAATATATACACAACACACACATACGCACATGCGAGGATAAAGATATGTAAATACATGGTTCCCCAAGTCATAAAGGTTACCAACTATGGTACATTTTTTATGTTCTATCTATGTAAATATTTTATATAAAGCATCCATTTCATCTTCATAGGCTTTTTTGCTGTGAAACACATAGTGCATTTTAATTTGAAACTTTATATATCCAGAATAGATCTTTGAAGTTTTAATGCTTCATTTTAAATAAAGCGTATGCTTGGTCGGTGTTAGCTCTTTAGGCATCAAAGTATACAGTCGTTCCTGCCAATGCAGTCTGTCCATCGTTGTCTTCACAAAATTATTCAAGACAAGGTTTTTCAATGCAGCCTCAAGTTTCAGGGGTGATACAGGATCAACTTGGTGAAAAACTTTATCTTAATTTTTTTGTATCATGAATCACAGAAATATGGTGGAGAGGTGGTCCATCGGAGATGTTCTGTGCAATATTGTAGAATATCAGGACAACTGAATTGTTTTTGAAGCCTTGCTGAATGCTTACCTTAGAGGCAAAGTGATAAAAGCCTTCACTGAGATGACGTGATTGAAAAAAACCACAGCAGTGATAAGGATGCTGAAAATAAATATTTAATTACTGAGCTAGTCAGATTTGTTAATCTACATGAAGTATTGTATTTTTAGTATGTGCAACTGATACCAAAACTTGATGGAGAACCAGGAGATGTCATGTCCAGCTGGAGTTACGAAATACTCTCACAGTTTTCATAAAATGAAAGAAATCTCAAAAATACGTGGATTGCTCTTAAGTATAGCTGTTTGGAAAACTGCATGCATCAACTACTTTTTGTTCATTTGCTCTCAGCTTGAAAGGGTATATTGGATGTGATTCCAGAAATATGTTGGTTGAATGTAGTAGTACTCAGTGCTTTTATGAAAATTTCAGTGAAGGAATAGAGAGAAAACATGGTTTATTTGGGACAAGACTGTTGACACAATGGAGAGTAGATGTAAAATTCAAAGTATTCTTGAGATTTTGGAGAAGTGGCCTGAGAAGAGTAAGACATGATTCACTAGGAACAGCTGCAAGGATTAATGTTGCAGATGCTAAGCATGAGACAGTTACCTAGCTGAACAAATGAAAGTAGATCATTACAGATGAGGTAAGTGTCATTTGGAGAAAGGTCTGGGCGTTGGTAGCTCTCCAAATTTTATGTAACTGATAAACTTTGAATCTTGAGTTACGATGAGCTGTGAGAATGTGCTTGTTTACAAGTTTAAAAAACTTAGAATAAGCCTTTAACTGTAAAGTTCTTTTTTGTATCCCTTTAAAACATTTCAAAAAATCCATTAAGATAGTGTTTTCATCCTTTTCTGTTGAATAATTTGGCCCATGTTATTTTCCTTATGTCTGATTTTTCTTTCAAGATGCAAAAAATGTACATGGCATATATGCACTCGTATATGCTTTTCTAAATAGCATTTTTAAATAGTTGATAAGAAATTTATGGCAGGGATCCTCACTTTTGCAATCTAATACTTCAAATGGAAGATATTCGTTCTTTTAATAAATTTTAATTTTTGATTGTTTCTTGTGGATCTGGTTGTATTTTAATTTACATGCATGTATGTGTGAATTATTATGTTCTCTTTTGACTATAGTACATTGATGACATCTTGCTGCATTTTCTCTTCTAAGAATCATCATGCTATTATTCACTTTATTCTAACAATATTTTTGAGTGATCCTCTCAGAAACAGGGATCTTTCTTTGAGAGACTGGTGAATCTTAGCTCTGTCTCCAGCAGAGACTTTTTAAGACCTGAATGAAATTTCAGAAACGTTATTGTTGTACGTTCTCCCTGCGTATTGCATCTGACAAACTGTTTTTCTGACTTCCAAATGCTTGAGGTTTCTCTTACATTGAAATGGGATAGCTGGGTTAACTGTTTCTGCTGTAAACTTTTACTCCAAGTTACAGCATCCACCACATTCCAACACTAAGTTTTGAAGAGCATAGTAGGTAGTATTCCCATTTCATTGATATAATGGGAAAGTTGATCCTCTAAGGACAGACTGGAACAATGCATTTAATACTCTTCAATTTAATTTGCTCAATATCACAATTAATACAATTAAGGTCACTTGAAATGAAACTATTAACAAATTGGGTAATTTACTTTAACAATGTCAGTGTGTTCTCACAATTACATTTGCTTTAATTAGTGTACAAGCTATTATTTAATAGCATACTTCACATAGAAAAATGTAATGTGTTCTTTGTTCTTAATAGAAGAAAAGGGGAAACCTTTAATGGGTCAGAGTGTTTTGGATTTGGAGTTTGGCAGCATATATTTCATGTGAAAAGGCTGTAGCTGGTGGTGAGGACAGAGAAGGCTGATGTTGCTGGAAGGACAAAGATAACTACTGGAGTGTGTGACTGAAATTAATCCAATTGAGACAGATGAGTTCCCCACCTCATACTTACCATTGCATCCCTTCTGATTCTCAAGCCTGCCGAGAAAAAATATGAGAGATGGTAGGAGAACACTCATATTTCCATTTTGGCCATATACTGTGTGTTTCCATTGCTTGTCTTTGGACAATTATGCAATTCTGGTGTTAACCTCATAGCCCTGATCACTAGAAAGTATTTCCATGGAGATACCTTAGGTGAGGTTTGAGATACCTGGTTTATATTAGTGTCGTACAGAAAACAAGTAGAAAACAGAGGGGAATGAAGTAATAAAGTAAATGCCATCTTTTCTGAATAAAGCAGGACCCATGTGTTATCAAATAATTTTCCCAAATCTTAAGTGTAATTCACAGGGACTGTTTTGGCCTTTGACATTCCTTACAGGGTTAAGTGAATTTTTGCTGTCAGAAAATGGTATTATCTTCTAATTGGTCCTTAGCTACTCAGTGTTATAAGTTGGGGTTTTTTTCCCCTTACAGCCCTCTCCACTCAGGTATTCAGTGCTAATATAGATTGCCCTGTAGGGCGTTTTTTTACCTTCATTTTTAGAGATCATTTCATTTAAAGGAAAAAAACACACCTCTGTGTGAAAAGTACTTTCCTAGGTAAAAGCAACTGAGAATGCAAATACAGTGAGTTGTTGAAGAGTTACTATTTACTTATCAAATATTTTTTGATAGCGTATTGTATGACGTCATGTGTGTCATATAATGTGTGTTCTTTCATCTTCTCTCCAGGGAGTGACATGTACATGAAGTATAGCATTGTGTTTTTAAGAGTCCTTTTAAATATGCATGCTACTGTGTGTTTTCATTAAAAAGACAAGATTGGAACAGAGAACCTCTTTGCATTGTACTGGAACAGAAGAGCTGAGGGTTGTGACTGTTTCTTCGTGTCTTTGGGGTTCCATGCTGTGGTTTACAGGCCCTAAAAAAAGCCCCATGTCCTTCATTGGCGAGTTTTACCCTTCAGCCAGAAATCTCGAGTGTGCCCCACCAGCACAGTTCTTGCTCATGGTCCTGTTCAAAACCTTTGTGCTTCTCCTCCAGGGCTTGGCTTCTTCATTAAAGGCACAGGTGTGCTGGAGGAGAAGGGGTTGTCCTCAGTCTGTTTCACTTCGTACTGGATGAATAAAAGCAAGAGTGGTTTTTACATCTTCAAATGCCATATGCTAACATAACGAGCATTTTAATATTCATTTATTAATAATAACTGCTGTTTAGCTTGCTTTTAATTGAGCTACAACAGGATTGTAGTGACAAAGGCTATTGGAGCAACACAGTATATCTTGAGCTAACTCAGGCTGTCACTAGCTTCTTCCCTACAACTCTCCATTTCCCTCTTTTCTGTATTAGATATTTTTATTAAGAGATCAGTTAACAAAAAAGCTGTGCATGTTTAAAAATGCATATATTTAATGTAGTTAGTTGAAAATAGCTATCTCACAGTACAATTTTTACTTTAAAGACAGTATTTGTACAGGTGTTGACATGCTCTTAGGAATTTGCTGCTTGTGGGCCCTTTGGTTTCAGTGCCTTATTGCAAATTTGTATTTGGGAACTGCAGTATTTTTAATTAATTCAGCTGTGGGAGCAAATGTGAGTAGCTGCCATGAGCTTGTGAAATACCAGCTTCCAGAGTTGGATTTTCCTCTCTAGAATTGGTAGATATGGGGGTTTTTGCTGGCTTTGCATGACTTGCACATTATTAATTCCAGTTTGGAGGTTATTGTGTGACATGGGTAACTGGCACAAACATCATCTAGGGAGATGGCCTTCAGTGGTTGATACGGAAGATGCTAGGGGAGACCTTTTGGACAGCAATGTCTGTTCATGGAATGGTTTGGGTTGGAAGGGACATTAAAGATCATCCAGTTCCAACCCCCCCACCGTGGGCAGGGAACCTCCCACTAAATCAGGTTGCTCCAGGACGCCCTCCAGCCCGATCTTGAACACTTCCAGGGATGGGGCATCCACAACTTCTCTGGGCACCCACGACTTCTCTTGATCTAAGTGAAATGAAAAATACTCATTTTGAAAGTTTCACTCTAAATCATTATATGAAAACAAGACCATTCTCACTAATGACACTGGCACACAACCTCTGTTCAGTCATCTAAGCTGGGAGTTTCCTGGTCTTTCCAGATATAGCTCTGCCTGAATACTGGCATAAGTCACTTGTTGGCCCCATGTTATTCTTCTAACAACTCCTTGTGACCCTACTTTGGGAGAGGCTGATTTGAGCATTTCTTTTTCTTTTCCTAGCTTTTCCCAAATCCAAGTTAAAGATCAACTAGTTGGCTCTCATCTCGATTTCTGCTATACATGTAGCATAATACTTGCAGTATAAAAGGAAAGAATGCAAGTTAAATGAAAAAGAAATTTTAATATTTTTAAATAAATATTACATGCTTAGAGAACCTCAAAATACCAAGAAGAAATTTCCATTTTAACTATAGTAACCTACTGAACAGCAAACTAAAACAGAATAATCTTTTTTAATACGTCTGTAAATGTAATTAAAAGTGGTTTAAAACTAGTTCATTATAAAGTTATACATAAGCTAACAATGAGAATAGAATCACTCTTTTGAATATTTTACTCAGACTTTACAGAAAAATATAATATGAAGGTTACTAGCCATAAACACCTCACATATTAAGTGTTTCCCAGCAAGGATCAAATTATGTTAAATGGCTGTATCTTCTACATATGGAAAAGGCAGATTCTCTTAATTTAAAAAAATTGAACTGTACACGTTTGATTGTACTTGTGTATGTATAATAAAAGACTAGTAAATCAGAATTCTCGCTGAGGCCAGCATGATTGGCACAAGATAATAATTAAATGTCTGGGTTCACTTCTGTCCTGACGTTCAGAAGATTGTAATTTACAAAGCAGTGTATGAATTGTGTGCAGCTAGCTGATGTTACAGACCTCTGTATCTGAGATTAAATGTATGTTAAAACATTTTTAAAGAGCTTAACTGTCACAAATTTGATTGAATTAGAAATTGATTGTTCTATATAACAGAAATATGTCACTACAGATGGGATATATCCTGTCTTTCATGTATGTGGACATTTATAAAGACCTGGAATTCCTTATTTTAAAAAACAGAAGGTTTCAACCTACTTTCACTAAAGTGGTTCTGCAAAGCTTCAATTTTAGGCTTTTGATTGACTAATAAGCCTTATTCTTTAGCCTCCATCGTACCCAGGGTACTCCCTGTCCTCGTCCTCTTTGGACATGCAAAACTAAGACCTGTGAAAGGGGAGAGAAATGAAGTATTGTCATATTTAAGTGGTAAGAAATTATCTGGTAAGATGTGTATTATTTATTGACAATCTGGCCTTTTAACAAAGAAAAATAGGCAGTTGCTTAGGTTGCCACTGCAACAGCCGAAACAGCTGATACTTTAATGAACAACATACTGAGGGCCATCCAGGACATAAGGCAAATTAAGCAGGTTACAAACTGCATATCTTCTGTTTAGGTATAGGAGGTCTCCCCAGCTCTGACAATTAGCTCCGCTGATCAGGCAAGCAGACAGACAGAAACAGAAGGAGGCCATTTGTTTCAATTTGAGGAACAGAACTAGTAATGAAGTAAAATATCTGTACCAGGTAGTTTCACCTCCGCTTTGGAACAGATATTTCTAACTGCTGGTTTCAGCTTTGCAATAGCGAGTAAATAAATAAATATATGCTGCTTAACAAAAGCTTATTTTCTGTTGTTTACAAATTGAAAGCAAAGGAATAATAATACTTCTAACCTAAAGGGTTTTTTAAAAAGGATAAAACATTTTCTGGACATACAAGCAAATACGAATCTTGGTAACCTGACAGCTTTGTTTAAACGTTGAATTTGAGTTTCCTTTCATGAAAATCTTTTCAAAGTACAGCAATTCAGCTGTGAAAACCTGAATACATTAATGATGACAAAGAACCTCTGGAATGAGCCAACATTTGTTTTTGTTCTTTTACAACGTTTCCTGATGAATTGCACATACAAAAGTGTTGGAGGTTATTTTAATTTTCTTTTCTTACTTTGATAATAAATGTCTCCACTGTTTACCTTTTTGGTTAAGGTACCTTATTATTACTAATCAACTTTAATTATTTATAACAAAATGACTGTGAAAGATGTTTCTTTGATGTCAAAAAAGTCAGGGACCTGATCCTGACCCTATTAAAATTAATGGCCAAGTTCCAATTGACTGCAAAGGTAACAAGCCTGAGTGCCCTTATTGTCTAAGGAAAGCAGTCATTTAGCCTAGAGTACTGGATTGTGGTTAGTTTGGGTTCCTGTTTTGGGAATGTTCAGATTTCAAGCATTTGGTGTCAAGATTTGGCCATGCAAAGGCAGAACGCATATAACTGACTCTTAAAGTCAGTCCCAGTCTTCATTTTCCTCATAAGATACACAATAATTTTAAAAAGGCTAAATAGAGAGGATAATAAGAGAACACCTTTCTCTCTAAACATGAGCACTAAAATGGGGGAGAGATAGAAAAGTGTGGATAGCCTTTCTGCTTTTGTTTATCTTTTTTCACAGTCAACAAAATAGCAAACCAGCTCAAATCTAAGCAGTACTAGATAAGGACCATCACATTTCAGAGGTGTGTGTGCCAGCTTATGTTTAAATCTTACTTTGTTTAAGTGAACTACCAGTGGGTTTTGTTTCAGACTATTTTAAGCTTTAGATTTATGGATGTACGTAGACACACTCTGTGACAAGATTGAACACTTCTGTCAGATCTAGAATATCTTTTAGGTATTCATAAGTATCTTTGTTCAGTTTCTTCATCATGTTACGTGTTTGGTTCGCTACGTCAGTAATCAAGTGCCTATAACATTTCAACCACAGCACAAATGATACAAAAGGATGTAGGAAATGAGACTTATTTTCACTATTTGTAACAACCACACAAGCTTATGATGCAATTTGTACTCCTTCGGTTGATCTGCTTGAAAAGGGAAGTGGGACTTGGGATGTTTATTTTGCATGTGTGTGCTTGCCTCGTCCTTTTAGAAGGTGTCATATACAAAAGAAGCAATGAAATTAATTCTCGTAGCTGCCATAGGAGGAATAGTTAGATTATATATTCTCATGCAAAAAGGAATTTGAAGCTGGTGAAATAATATGGCTCATTCATAACAAGGGGTCTGTAGCAGGGCTAGGAACTTGACCCACATCATTCAAGGTGCAGGACACTGCATTGGTGATGATGCCATCCTTCAGCTCTTTCTTTCTTTCAGGCAGTTTTTGTGAGGCATGTAGCTAATTAACTAAGAAAGTGTAACTTTGGTACAGAACACACACACACAACTTCTTCATGTTTTATATACAAACTTAAGCATATATCATCTTAGAAATTTCAACTAAAAGTATTTTTTGGTAATGGAAGTGGAAAGTATTTCAAAAGACATGGATCATTGTCACCTTTTCCGTATTTTGAGTGATTAAATAAAATTAAAATGTTTAGAATATGTTAAACTATTCCTGAATCTTTGTGGTGTCTCAGTACAGATATATATGGGTGTTACTATTAAAACATGGTTTGGCTAATCTAAGGAATACTACTCCACCTTAATGAAATAATTGTCAAAGTTGATTTATTTATGCTTATTTATTTCACAGTTTTGTACCTTGGCGTTGCCAGGTCCTGTCTTAAGAAGAGGGAAAATACTTCTCATGGGAGTTTTTCAAAGCATTACAGTGCCATGGTTTACTTGACGTGATGGTGTTCAGTCAAAGCTTGGGCTCGATGATCCTGGAGGTCTTTTACACCTTTAGTGATAAATTCTAAATACCTTATTTCTGTATGAACAGCTGGCAGTTAAATTTTTTGCTTGGATACAATAATACATGAACTCTGGGACAGGAAGACTGTGCTCAAATTTTTGGACAAATCCCATCCAGTTTAGTGGAACTGGGACCATATAAACAAATTATTAACAAGTAACCTGTATGATAAATTTCTCCACTAAAATTTTGATATCCCATTATGAATTATTATTCTTGATCTTCCTAGAAGTTAAAAGGCACAAACTTCATCCATATAAAGGTTTTATGGTGGTGATAATTCTTTTCTTCTGAGAAATTGGATTTGTAATGGAATCAATGATTTAACCTTAGGAAAAATGAACTGTATAGTGTTTCAGTACTATGTGCAATTGAAGGGATAGATCATGTAATACATGTGAAAATATGTTTGCAATGATCTGATAATGTTTTGAGTTTCATTATAAAGGGGTACATTTTTTACATGTTAGTTGTAATTTTGGAAGATACCATTGTTGGTTTTGTTTCTTACAGTTTGAAATATTTAAAGGGTGGAGCAATGAAACATAAATCTGTCCATTACTGGGCATTTCTATTTTGCACACAGATGAATTCTCATCAAATTTGATTTGCTGACTGGTGGCCAGAACAGATGTTATCTTAATGGAGGAGAGAAGCATATGGAGCCACAGGGCCACCTCCAAAGTTCTGTGACCCAATATTGGTTCATTGTTTATTGAACTATGCAAGAAAATACTTCTTTCCAAAGTGTAGAAAGCTCCATTCTGAATTATCACAGCTAAGTCACCCCAACATTATTGGCTCGCTAAAATGAAGAGTTTATTGCCAGAAAAAGTGTAGCATCAATGATTGCTATTCTAAAAAAAAAAAGAAAAAGAAAATTAAAATAAAAATACCCCAGGCAAATGAGCTTGTGTCTTTTGCTTATTTGAATTTGAAAGAAAGACGGGCTGTAAATTAGTGCTTACATTGTGGAAAACTAGCTCTGTTTTGGGGTTCTTGTAACAATAACTAGTGAAAAATTCTGTTTGAAAAGTTATGGAATTGACATTTTGCTGCAGAATTAAATTTAATGTATTTGATAAATTTGTATTTATGATGAACATATAGCAGTTTTAGTTGTGGCATTTGCATGAACTAAAGTTATACCCTTGTAACTGTGCCATTAGAACAACTACTTGTTCAAGTGAAGATTTTTAGGTTTTTTAGAGAAACTGGTTTGTAATATATGCCTGTCAGAAGCAAACTTATGATTTGGAAAAACACCATGTGAACAAAAGATTAAATGCTCCTTTTCACTTTTAAAAAGGGGCATATAAAGCTTGTATTAAATGGTCCTTCACACTTTCTCATGTATTTAATTTTTACAGGAAAAATATATTCTGTTTTTGTAAAAGCAACTATATAAATGAAAACCACTGATTTAATTCTGGACATGAAAAATATCCTGAGGATTTTTTGTCTTGGAATTAATGTTATATTTATGATACTTCAAGTCCTCTAGATATTACAAATTTAGGAAGATACTTGCAGGTTTTCTGTGATTTCAAAGACACTTACTCATATCTGTCATATTCAGTTTGAGATTCTTATGGAAAAATGAGCCTGCATTTTGAATTTGCATTACTTAGCTAAAGATAGTTCTATTTTCCTGTGTATTACTCTGTTCCTTGCTAAAGCTGTAGCTCAGAGCAGCAACTTGGAAACTTTTGAACATACTTAACTGATAATAATTGCATTAAAACAATACTGAATATTAAGACAGGAAGTGGGGACATCTGAAAATCATGTAGTAAATTATGTATACAGTGGTAATTTTCTATTAGCCTAGTATAAGGAGCAACTTATGCTGGAACCTACAGCATGGATGCTTACTATGATAGTACCAAGTCTTTGCTGCAAGAGAATAAAACTGAACAGTTACTTTGTGATTCCTTCATGCTATGATCAAGTTAAGAAAAAAAGGTGCAATTATTGAGAAATGTTATTAATTAGATTTACATAAGGTAATTTAAACCTTTGAAGATTACTTGAAGTGTCAGAAGATCAGCATGGGTCTTTGTGAAAGGAGAAGAATTGTAGAAGTACCATGTTCAGCCACCTGCTGTCACCATTTCTGGCTTGCCACCTAGAAATAGCCGTTAATGGCACATGCCAGGCTACTGCAATGGAGTTTATACACATCATAATTATTCCCACTTTAGTCTTTACTTTGACCATCAAGTGATTTTCTGTTTATAAACTGACACCACTTTGCATTAAAGATGATGAATCAGTTTGGGGACTTTTAACTTACTTTAGTAGTCATTTATTGGTTGCTCTGAAGTCTCTATCTGGTTTCAGTTTCAATGAAGTTAAGGCAAAGAACACTTTGAGGGCTTTGAATTGTGTCTGGTTGTTTTTCTGTTGCAAACCATATGCCAGTGCTCCAAAGGCCTGTCTTGTGGCTGGTTAAAACAAAATAAAAACATCTATAAAAGGTCCCACTCTGAGAAACGCGTATTAATTTTAGGCAAAAATTCTTTTCATTTGGTGTTTATGAATTACACTTTTAAAACTTTGCCTAGAGGTAGGGAGGGGTGTTTCAGAAATCAGATGTTAAAGTAAAATGGCTGTAAAAACATGTAATCTTCCATTTTACTGTATTTCTTCTTCTGAATAAGTAATGCTCTAATAAAAATTAAAGAGCAAGTTGCATTTCGAAGATCAGGTCATCGTAATTCATTGACATTAGGCCACATAACTGAATAATGTCTTACTTCAGTGAAATACATCAAATGAGATCAACAATTATGACTCATAAACATGCCTCGCAGGCATAAAACAGCAGGGAATTAGCATGTGAGGCTGATAAATATGCATGTAAATAAGCTCCCAAAGGAATAACATGGGTTTGATTGATAGGTTTAGAATTGGAACATATGTAAACCCCTTTATTCCTCATTCTGGTGTAGCTAAGTAAAGATGCGTTTTACTTGTTAAAAGTTTCAATAACTTTGTAAATCTTAATGCCACATCTGCTTTTGTGTGTGCAGGCACGTGTGAGTGTCACTTGAGAGATTGATTGAATTGTCTACAGGGTAGATGCCCTCACACTAAGACTGTCGTGTTTGCGTATGGATACTGGAGTGGTTGTGTATGTGCATGCACATGTGTACGTGTATTTGGGCACTGCATGGTAGGGGGTGTTGAGCAAAAGATTATTTTGGGGGTTGTTTTACCCACAATTTACAGATTTTAAAGTTTGGTTCTCAAATAGAAAACTGAGTTGTGAGTTTTGGTATATGCACCAGTGTATTTATTTTTGCACATACATTCTGCATTGAAGGTAATTACTATTTATATTACAGAAAGTCCCACAAGTGCTACTACATTTAAGAGTCTGGCAGTGATTCTTTATAAACTTCCAATTTTTTTGGCATCTTACAGCTTGAGCTCTTATCTACAACTTCAAAGTACCTATCACAGCAGTATCTCTCTGTTGATCAGCACAAGTGTTTATGCTGTGCAGAGATTTACATCCCTGTTGTTAGAAAAGTATAACATACATTGTGTTTATAAAACATTAATACTTTGCTTTGCCAAATACAGACCAATTGGTTGCCATTGTCATGTGGCCTGGTGTACATCTGCTTTATTACCGTTCCCTGCTATTAGGCAATAAAAACTTTTCCAACTGATGCACACTTGTATCAAGCTGTAATTATGCTAAAGTGATCTTAGACCAGTGGCAGGCAAGATGCAAAAACATTTTTGATAGTGTGGAGTGTTTATTGACTGTAGATTTTGGTTCTGGGTGGTTTATAGCTAAAGTAGTCATTCAGAGAAATTGGAGCTGGGGCTCATATCAGAGATCACAGTTGTTCACATGTGAAAACCTCAATTCTGTCATACCTACCTTTCGCTTAGAGATACCTTTCTGTGGAGATAAAGCTTCAGCAAAACGGCTTCCTTCTGTTTAGATTTATGGGGTAGCAGAGAATATATTTTCCAGTTAAGATCAGTTAATTCAGGAGCTACCGCTTAGTTCTGAGAGCCGGCTCTTTTTGCTGCTGAAAAATAAATAAACTTGTAGCACTTAGAGACATCACATCAAATCTCACGTGGCTTCTCATGAAGCAATTTATAGCTACCTTGTATAATTTGTATAGAAATGTTAAGTTGATCCCTGCTCCAACAGTATCACATGCATAACCCAGAATGTAACAGCCTGTGACACCAAGAAAAAGCCATCCCTGTCTGCAGACTAGGGGAGGGGATTTTTCGTAACAGAGCTGAATAAGCAGATTGCTATCAGGAACTCAAATGGGCCATGTTTCTAGCTGCATAGCACTGTCCTTTTTCACAGAGGATGCCTGGATATCTCTTGAGCCAACAGAAAAAGAAAATAAACCACTTTTTTTTTTTTTCCTAACAGTGTACCTTTTTTTTACACTCAGGGCCATGACAGACTGTCACTCAGTTTCAACTCCCCACAAGAAATGTCCTTGAATGGTTCAAGAGAAGCCAGAAAATTGTTGATAAGTAGTTTTTTTCATTCACCTCTAGAATTTTCCACATTTTCTCCAACATGTGTGAAGCCACTGGGAAATATGGTTAAATGAGTTAAGCAGACATCACCCATCTGTGCATCTCGGGGAAAATAAAAACAGTGCTGTCCCTCTGAGAGCTTTCTTGGTACATAACCAAAATCAGAAGAACAACCACACTCTAAAGCTAAACCTAGGCAAGGCTGTTGCAGGAAAAAAGGGAGGAGCACTTTGAAGGAACTGCTTCTTCTGGCTTACCCCAGTCTCACTTGGATGTGGCCTTCGCAGAATGTAAGGTGGTCCTAACACCTGTGCTCCTCCCAAATGCCTGAAGGCCACTGGACAGCCGAGAAAACATGACTGCACATCATATTTGCTTCAGTCTTAAAAACCTGGCATTCAGCCTCAGCTCTGAATTTCAGTCCCCTCACAAGCCAAAACAATCCTGTTGCAGCCCCCCCTTGTTTGTATAAATGTTTTATAATTTTAGATAGAAGGCATCACAAGAACCCTGCTTTTGCTCAAGTCTTGATTTACCCTTTAATATTGTTCACTGCAGCTCTTCCTACTACTCAAGTGATTTGTAATTTGTATCTCTCAAACAGTTCCCACTTGGATTTCTCATGCACTGAAAAGTCAGATGCCTGACATTACTGTGTAAAGTTAAGTGCTTGGGGTTAATGAGTGGCATTAAATTTTATGAGGTCATGTCCAGTAGATGTTAAAAGAAGCTTAAGGGAACTTTATCACTGATAGAAATTAACAGTTGGCACAAAAGAATGCCTGAGGGAGTTCACTTCTAAGCAAAAATAAAATTGGTGGTATAAAAAGTAAAATATAGAGTGATTGTGATTAATGTAAACATTTTTGTTAGGTAATTGGTTACTTCTTGCAGTAAAAGAAATGAGACCTCACAGGTTGAAAGAATATTATTGTATTTAGAAAGCAATTAATATTTCTAGTCAAATAAAACAAAAATCTACATCACCTACGATATTTATATTCTTTCAGTAAACATATAACCTTTGGGGCTATATTTATCAAATACTCAAGCCTCCACTTATTTACATTAGTTTTTTCTTTGGGCAAAATATGTTTTCCCTAGTGGACTATGTTATTTTGTTTCATTAAACCTTTATTTCTACTCACATGTATAGCTTATATTACAGACCAAATGAATAAATTCTGTGGACTTAAGTCATCTAAAGTTTGTGGTTTTGGGTGACTGATGGATGGCATGAAAATTCTGTTTCAAAAAGAAAATGGCTACTTTAACTTACGGATAGATTTGTTTTGCATAATTATGTGGGGAACCATTCAGTAATTACACCAGTATTCACATGCTGTAATTTTAGTCGTCTTTATTCACTGTCATTCCAATGGGAGGAAATGGAAGCCTTGTTCAGATGTAGATATTCTTTCTTGCTCTGTCTTGCAACCTGCAGTCAGAGCAGAGAGTGCTTTTTCAAATAATGTCTGTACTTGAGTAAGACAGCTATTGTATGGAATCTCACTCCCATAGGATGCATGAGAATTCAGCACCTCCTTCAGGGTCTCTAATACCGCACTATGGATATGCTGAATGACCTGGTGCAGACCCGTTCCTTTCAGGTCACTTGAGCTCTCTGCCATCTGGATGCAGTGTTGGGGGCAACTGTGAAGCCTGCTGAGAAAGCAGAGCTCTAGGATGGAAGAGCCAAAGTCTCTGGTTCAGAGCTTTTTCTCCTCTCCAGCTTGACAGAGAGGTACTGTGCTTGTCAGGAAGCAAATCATGGCCATGTCCTGAATTGAGGTGAAACTGAAGGAAAAGGGAAAATATTTTAGAATTTGTAGACCCTCCAGACTGTTCTGTTGCTCTCCAGATGGTTCTTAATATGAATTACATATGTGAAATGCCTTTCACATTTTCCTTAGGTGGTATTTGGTCAAAAAATACAGAATGAAAAAGCTGAATCTCTCCAATGCTGGGTGATATTTTTGTCTTGCACACTGACTGTTTTCTTTTTGGCTAAAAGATATTGGACATTTTTGTCTTAGGGAACTGAGCTAACTATTGAGAAGAATTGACCACTACTAAATAATTTTTCCTATTATTGTGTAAATTAAATCATCAAACTTTTGGAAAACTTCTGTATAATCGTTAGGCACAAGAAAAATCTAGTCATACTTGTCTCATTTGCATTTTAGAAGTCTCATATTTCTTACGTCTTCCAAGTGCTTTGTACTTGCATCCTTAGTTCCATTGTGAAGTGCCAGTAGGGATTGATGCTACTCATCCTCTGCACAGGAGGGCAAGGATGGAGAACAGAAATCTGTCCCATGGTAGATTACATACTTTTTTGCAAAAATGTTTTATGGGGAGTTTTTTTCCTCAATATCTACAACAAAGTGATCGTTGTTTGACAAACCACCTTGCACTGTAGTAAATAGAAGTGTTTTGTCATTCTTGCTGTCAATTTGATATATTTTTATATTCTGATGTAGCTGTGGACTTTCATCTCTTAGACATCTAGAGTTTACTGCTAATGCATATATACCTTTACTCTTCAAATTTTTCTAGATCTGTCATTCACAACAGGCATCTGCTTTTGCACCAGCAAAGTGCACAGTTTGTGCTCTCCAAATTGACTAAAGGTTGATTTACAAGAATTTTGATTAAAATCTAGTGTTTTCATTATGCTTTGGCATATTTTGATTTGGCGGCTTAAAAGCTCTAGCTCAGTACTTCTTTTATACTGTTAGGTGACATGTTTTTTTCTTTGGAGTAATTTATAGAAAATGTAGGGTACTGCTCCATTTCATGTTCTCTCGGTTATGGGTCTACTGGATGCACAATGTGTTCCAAGAATTAACAGCTTTAATTAGACAACCTCAATGAAGTCCAGGGCTTTCTGGACTTTTCTGAGTATTTGAGTCTGTGTGACAGTGTTGGTTGTCTTCAGGTTTTGGATTTTTTTCTCAGATGCCTTGCCAGGTACTAGTGCTGCCATAAGGCGAAGGTAACATGATTTTTTTTTTTTTTTTAACAGTGTATTTCTGAATTGTACTACCTCTAGACTCTGCTGCTATTGAAACAGGTCTTAAGTTTTACCCAGACAACTTTAAATGTGTTACTTAGGTTATGAAAAACACGTTCACTGAATAGATGTGAGCAGGATCCTAACTAATTTAATAGGTTTTTCTGCAATTTATGTTAATATAAATCCAAAGCAGCCTTTTGGACCTGCAGATCTGGCTGCTTCCAGCAGTGCTAAGAGGAGTTGTGGTAGGAAAGGAGGAGGCTGCAGCTGGAAGGAGTTGGCGGAGCTGAGCTGGGGTGACAGGGATGCTGTGGGTGCCCAAGAGCCTCTCCCTGGCCCTGGATATATTATTGACTGGCTGCTTCCCACATTCCTGTACACGGGACTTTCTTCACCTCTTACTGTGTGCTTTTAAAACTGTAGCATTTAAGGAAAGCCCAGGCGTTGCCCTGTCTTGCATCTCAATGACAACTTGCTTACTTGAAGCTTCTGGTGAGTTTCCTCTTCCTCAGAGCCAAACCCCACATTTCTGCTGCTGCCTCTCGGGGTAGTGCCAGCCCTTCCACTGGATGCCAAGTAGCTCCTCTGCCCTGTAGTTTCTTGTGTGCCCAAATTTCTGTGTTTCCGGTTGTTCTTTTATTCCTTTATTATTCTAGAATTCTTTTATTCTTTCTGGTTGCCCCCTAGCAATAAATGCTGTCTCTTTTCCCATTCCAGGCAAGCAAGTAGCTAATTACACACATGTCACCACAGCAGCCACATGGGTGCTCTGATTTCAGGCTGTCCCTCTTTGCATGCGTGTGCTGGGCGAAGAAAAGTGGTATGATTTTCACGGTGTTCCTAAACACATTTGCACTCCAGAAGGAAAGTCCGGGAGAGCACATTTTGCTTTCAGAAGCCTTTCACATCCATTAGCAATGCTGTAAGTCATCAGCCTGCTGCAGGAGCATCCTTTGATAAGAAACAGCAAAGAAGCAAAGCTCCTTTTAACTCTTGGTCCTGGTTATCATGAGACCACCTCCCCAACTTTAGGAGGTGAGGCTGCATATCACTGCCATGTGGCTCCCTGGCCAGGTTGGCTTTTCTCCTAATAAACCTGTTATAGTTGCAGATCAGCTAGCTCGTTGTTGAAAGGGCAGTTCTATTTCAATAAAAGAGCACTTAATCCTTTCTTGTTTGTCTTCTACTATCATTTAATCTTGGAAAAACAACAGAATGGTAGAAAAGTCTTGATCAATCTTTTTTGGTTCAGGTTTTTTTTTTTCCTAAGCTCAATGCAATATGCATTACTGCTTTTGAATATGAAAATCAGAGTATACATCCATATGATTTATTATCCCAAACAGAAGGATTGCAACAATCTATAAGATAGAAATGTGTTTTAAAATAGGATGTAATTGAAGTAAGTTAAAGGATGATAGTAGCCTTCAAACATGTAAAGAGATGGTATGTTTTTCTTAGTATAAATGGTCTCTGGAGACCACCTTTTTATAGTGATTGTGCATGTCTAAGATTAAGCAAAGCTGCATGACCAGTGCTATCTCAGGAGGATGCTGAGTCATTAACTCATGTTTATTGCCTTTTGCCATCTTTAGTTTATTGCAATTTATAGCTCAAAGGCCTTTTAGGCTGTTTATAAGTTAAAATTAGCTAAATTCTTCTGGATGCAAGTATAAGTCACTCAGCATTTGTATATCATCAGGGAGTAAATTCCTAGCAATGATGCCAGGCAGTTTCTAAGATTTTTTTTTTTTCTTTCTGTGCAAACTCTACTTATGCTGCTTGTCCCTAGTTAAACTGCATTATTCTATCCTCTGTTTTACTAATTTTGCTAATTTGTGATTTTGAAAATTGTGTGTGTTCCTAAAGAATTTACTGAAGTTAGAGATGATGTTATTTATTAGGTATACAGTTTTCACTTCAGTCAGACTACACCAAAATGTCTGTGTCTTCTCCTGGAGTCTTTTGAGTCACACTTGGTGAGATGACCTAGAAATTTGTTCAAGTTGTAGATGGTAAATGATCAGCCAGGCTATGTAGCAGATACAGGCTCTAGTACTGAGCGTATGAACAGAAGTGGACATAATATACTGTGGACCAAAGACAGGTACACTGGGAGAAATAACTGAAAAACACTTAGAAGAATCACCTTTTACCTTACCCAGTGGATTTTTTTTATTCTACCAGTCTTATTGCTGCTGGTAGCAAATTCAGTTCAGGCATTACTGGACTAAATGTGTATCGACTTCAGTGGAGTCACATTTGCTTATATAAGCTAGTATTGTGTGGTTCCTACTAAATGGGAAGTCAAACTATTTTTCCACGTACATGCGTTTTCTGAAGTGTTTAAATCACTATTTGCATCACAGTTAAACTTTTTTCCTTCCCATCATGCCTAGAGAGATTATATTAAAACACATCTGGATGTAAAGTATTTGAGATTTTGGTAACTTACAATCACCTGGGAATTCTTCTGAAGCATTTGTATGAATTAGTTTGGTGCCCTTTGAGTAAAATTTCTTACTCTGTGTATTATATTGGTTTTAGTTCAGAGTACAGTGTATAGCTCAGTCTATTTTGGTAAAGGCAGAGGCTTCAACAGGAAAAGAAATATTATAAATAAGTCCCTTGAATGTACTTATTGTTAAATTTATTTTAAATTGAGCTGCATGGGACTACATTTCTTAAACACTGATGCTACATTCTCATTTCAGAATCAGTCATCTAGACTCTTGTATATCTTTTTGCAACCACCCTTTTTCACACATACATTTTACATGGGGAACGGTGGCATGTTGATTTACAGACTAACCTAATGACAGGGTTGGTGTTCAGATTTGTGAACACTCGGAAGCAGTTTCACTTAAAATGGAAATCCTCTTACTTTCATGTGTCTTGATTTAAATAGAAGTGCGTAGAAAAATTTGTTTCAAACAGAGATGTTGCCTGGAGAATACACTGAGTTTACTCATATATGCATATACAGATACGCAATTGTGATTTTATAAGCAAAGATCATGGAAGGTGCCACTTAATTGTCATAAGTCAGCAATCCAAAAGACACCAGAGCTGACTGGGTTTGAGCAACATGTGGTACAAGATTTTATTCCAGAAGTTTTTGTTCCTAAATGCAGACCAGTGTGTCTGCCTATCATACTGTTGAAACAGCTTTCAGCCGGGCTAAAACAGGCTTTGATTTTGCACCTTGGTGTCAGTGTTCCTTACCTACTTCCAAATGTGACCAGCTTTCACTATCGCAAGATTGGCATCTCTGCGGGTACTATATTGTGCTTTACGACTGTGTTCCTTTAATAATTCAAATAAGCTTAAAGGGGAAATAACACTGTTAATGCTTAATATATATTTTCATGTCAATACTGAAGATTAAACAAAATATTTCAGCCTCTCTGACTTGTGCTTCAAATGGCAAGTTCATTAGTTCATCTCACAATTCATTATCTTCATATATCAGTAATTATCATAGTGTATAGGTTTTTATTTCATTCGTGGCAAAATATAATATTTTAGGCAGAGCTGATAAAACTAAAATGCTATCAGAAATCTGTGCTGCATGCATGCAAAGTGTGCTTCTAATGCTAAATGAACTTGAAGTGAGGGACACAGAGCCAAGTTGGTATGTGAAATATTGCTCACCCAAAAGTTGCATCATATTTATCTCAGAAAACCGAACTTGCTCACAGTGAAACGTTCTCCAACTTTCCAGCCTAATGATTATTTAATAAATACCAGAAGTGCTGTGCACTTAATTCTTTAGCGGAAGGCGTTATTTTCAGTTGCTGTTCGCCGCTCCGAGCGCGCTGCGTTTACCCGCGTTGAAAGCTTGCTCGGTGTGAGGGGGCTGCGCGGGGCCCGGCGGGCCGAGCCCGCAGCGGGGGCGGCCGAGCCCGCCNGCCGCTTCCCAAACTCTGCAGCGCCCTCTCTTGGCGCCGCGCGGCAGCGCCCGGCTCCCCGCCCGCGTCCCTCGCGCGGAAAGCCGCAGCTCCGCGGCGTTTCACTTCTTAAAGATCTACTTTCTGTAGTAAAATCTCAGTTTGCTCTATGTTTTCGGGATTGTTTGTCCTTTTATTTTCTTTTTTTTCCCTCCCCCCACTGCCATTTTGGTCTTTCAGCGGACAGAAATCAGAAAGCTTCAGTCGTCTTAGGCTTTTTGTATTGTATTTTTCCTTTGCTGCAGAGATCCTGAAGACTTTCCAAACTGCATATTTGGTGCTGTAGAAATACAAATTGTCTGCTCTTTTGTAAACCTTTCAGTTGTCAGACTGTTCTCTTTCAAAATAACAGAGGAGCTTGGAATCGCCCATGCTAAAATTAAGAATTTATAACTGTATGGAACAGATGTTTTCATAAACATTTGCTATAATTAATTTCAACCAGGGGATTGAAGGAACAAAGCAGTTTTTCCCTCTTCAAAACTTTATTGCCTTTTCCGCATACAGCGAACTCAGAAATCTTTGCTTTAATATTGTTAATGAAACAAATTTACTCCTCTGTTTTGTTTTCATTGTGAAAAAGGAAAGCTTAATTTGGACAAGATACCGGTCTTTGAAACAACGGAGAAATACCCTGAATTTCAAACATTGCATATTAAGGCTGATGATACAGAGCACAAGTGTTTAGGTGCTCATTTCTGAGCCCACAGCTCTGTAGTGTCAATTGTGAGAGATGCCTACGTGTTGGAATAAATTTTATCCAGATCAGTCCGATGAATATCTGTCTGTGGAGTAAATAGTACAAAGGATTTTTATGTTTGAAGAGTTGTGAACCTTGGTGTTAGAAAAAGCAAAGGAATCTCGTGGTATTATATATAATTTTAATGCATAGTAAAATGCTTATTGTATGTTGATTACCCCTTTATACTCACAATAAAGGTCTGCAATCTGTTAAGCAATTTTTTTTTGTTGTTTGTATTGTATGAGGAACACATTTTGACTAAAATTATTCTTCCATATTTGTGTTGTCATTATTTTGGGGGGGATGTTGTTTGGAATGTATATAGTTTAGGGCCAGCATTTTGATAGTATTCTGAGGAAGAAAAAATATCCATGCTTTATTGTTCTGTTTTTACTAGTTTCTGTATATTATATCAATATCATTTGAGAAAAAAAATGTCTAAAGTTTAAAAAAAAGAACAGCTTAATTGTTTTACACCTGAAAGAACCAGTACAGCTGCAAGGATTTTTTGAGCAAACTAGAATTCCTGACTGATCTGTCATCTATAAAGTGTGCAAAGAAAAATAGGTAGCTGTCATTAAAATTACATTTCAGCTTTCAATAACCATTTAATGAGTAGCGTAATTATATAAGTATGGTACCTCAAGTACTTCACTCAATAATTAAAAATAATCTCATCTTTAAAGTGAAAGCGCTATAATTATTATTTGACTTAACCAGGACCACTGTTGTGATCTCCAGTGGCACCTCAGATTGTTCAAAGTGGTTTTGAAAGTATAAATTAAAATTGGATAAATCATTAAATTATTAAGCTTTCGATATGCTGAAAATTAATATAGCATGGAATTTTGAAGTCATGTTATAAGAATTGACAACCTTAGACTGCAAGCATAGATTTGTGTTAAAATTTGACTTGTCTCTAATCATAAAACACTGCATTAATGATCGAGTGTTTATATCAACTTAAATTTTAAAAACTGTTAAATAAATTTTGTGTTTTAACAACATTTTAACCTTTGATTAGATTACAAAGAAAAACATTAAGCAGAGTGCGAACAGGTCAGCAGAAGGATCTGTCTCCATTATGACACTTGTAAGCAGGGAAATGCACAGTTTGTTTACCTAAGTAGGATCACTTTTATCGCAGATTCCCAAACTGCCAGCCATAAAACCTTTTCATAGCTGACACAAGATTGGTAAATTGGTTTGCACTATTTAGATACGCGTGTGCCCACATACACACATGCACATGTGCATGTATACGTGCATGCAGAAATATGTATGTATTTAAAGACAATTCCTCAGTATCGAAGTATATTTTCAAAAGAAAAAAAAATAGAGTTTGATTATTTTTTTAATTAGGAGTGCAGCCATCAAGCAAGACCGTGTCACTCAAGCTTCATGTCTTTGTTGACTTGCAGCTGGTTATAACAGTGTCCTATCCCTTCTTCATAAGAAGTCCAGTGCTGAATTTTTATATCTCACAGGAAATAGCTGTTTTCAAGATGTAATGAAAGAGATGAGGGAGAAATGTCTGATCCCTGCATCATTCTTCACATGCTTTTTTGCTCTTGCTGAGTACATCCTTAAGCTCAGTGTTCACTGTGCCTGGAGCGTACCCAGAGTGTCTACCCACCTGTGAATTGGGGCTTTGAAATGCTGTCCAGTTTCTTCTTATTACCTGAAGTGGAAACTGTGCACTGCACCTTGAAAAAGCTCTTCTGTGAGAAAGTACCCTATCAGTTGAGTCACCATCCCTGGAGGTATTTAAAAGACATTTGGTTTTTTCAAAGACATGGGAGCTGGGGACGTGGTTTAATGCTGGACTTGGCAGTGCTGGGTTAGTGTTAGGGCCCAATAATCTTACAAGTCTTTTTCAACCTAAATACTTCTGTGATTCTATCAGTGTAATGGGCTGTTAAAAAATAAAAATACAGAAAAATAGTGTGCAAGTTTTAATCAGGCTTCTCCTTGTTACAATTTCTACACATAGTTTTCAGATAATCTTCAGGAACTGTATTTAGCATCTTCATTATTCTGGGTTCTCCCATTTTATGCTATGCCTGTAATCTCAAATGTGTTCTTGACAAGAAAACAGTTACTGCAAGTGACAAGCCCATGTCTTCTGGGTGAATCTAGTACCCTAGCAAGTGTACAGTTCGCAAATCCTTCTCCATGCATCTCAGAAGTCTAAGGAAGCCAGCATTTGAAATGTTTTGGGGTTTTTTTTATTAGTTAGTGAAAGTGTCGATTTTGAGTTATGCAACTTCTCTTATAACAGCCTCCAGCTGTGTCCAGTAGTGTCAGGTCCCAGCTACCGAAGTCCCAGCTCCCTTTACCCCTTGGTCTCTGTACACAAAAACAGACTTTGCTGAAATGGGGCAATTTCGGGAGAAAGTTTTCATTCCCAGGGGAGGGAGTTGCTACAGTTAAAGAAGCAGCAATCCAGCTAATTTTAAGTCCCTTTGGAAGGATTCAGCCTTATTTTATTATTGTATTAAAACCAGTAAGTGCTCTAGTGCTGAAAGCCATACTTACTTTGATACAGATGCTTGTTACAGTATTGCTCATTTCCCTTTTCTTTCCTCTGAAAGTGTGACAAGATTTATTTTGCCTTTTTTCCCTAGCTTGTGAATTTGAAGTTAGGAAAGCTTCTCACAAGGTGCATGGCAGGGTTACTAGAGTATCCTCTGTTTCTTAAGCAAAACCCTTCTTCCCATAACTGAGTTTCAGAAAACTAAAGATTAGGATAATACTGAATCAGTTTTGTAAAGGGGATCACAGGTTTTGTTACTAGCATCCTGAATCTTATGTTCATAGCTGTTCAGTATACATCCCAATTTTACCAGAAATTTGAAGTGAAGAAGATAGAAGTAATATATCTGTTCTACTGAGAGTTCACTGTATCTTTCAGGAGGAGTAACTGGAACTTTCCTGAGGAGAGGTGATCCAGGGCATGGATTCCCACAGCTTAATGTCATTAGTTAGTGAAGCAGCAGTCTCATTTGTCCTCTATATCGCTAACTATGGAAACTTAATAAGATTTGCTAAAAAGCCTTTTGGATAAACCTGGGTAAAATTTAGGGAGTCTTCTGTTAAGAAAATGAATTATTTTCTCTTTGCTTTATGATTTTTATCACTTTCAATAAAAGACGTCTTAATCATCTCTCAAGGTGCCATAACAGACATACCCATCTTAAAGGGGATAGAGCAAGGGAGCAATCACAGAAGGGTCTGTTCCACTAAATCCTGGGCTTGAGAGCTGAATACACCTAGCCCTATCCAATTTTGGTAGCTGCTGCTAATGATATGGTGAAGCACCAAAAGCAGCTTGCAAAAAAGTGTCCAAACAGTAACTTGTGTGATGATGAGATTTATTAACGATGAGTATCCAATTAAAAATGCTAAAGCATTTTGGGGATCATTTAAATAAAGGGAATTATTTTCTTCAGAATAAAGCAAGCTACACTTAGTTCGTGAAGAACAGCTCAGTGGATGTAGCAGACGCAGGATCCCACCAACTGTGGGGATCCTGGTGAAAGAGCAACTATTATCCCTGTTTTCTTTGCAAAGTCCTGTTCACTCTTCAAGCAGGACAAATGGTTTTGTTGAAAGATGATAAAGTCCAGGCATTTTTTGAGATAGTCTTAAAGTTCATTCTTCAGAAAGGAGAAAGATTATGTTGCTATTCTTGAAAAGACATATTTTTTCAGTATATCAACTTAGCCTTGTGAATGAGTTTTCTTTTTCAATCTGACTAGTCTAGTAGGTGAATGCTTAGGAGTTATTTAAGTACAAATAAAGTGCAGTGGTGCATTCAGGACCCATTTTGATGTGCTGTGTCCCTGTAGCAGTTGCCCAGTATCATTGCACCTGGCCATGTGGCTTTAACAGAGACTGAACATAGTTCAGTCATTTCTCTGAGTGCTCAGGATCAGATGTGGGGATGGGTAATATACGAAAAAGCATATTACTGAAAATTGTCCCAATATGGGAGACTATTTTACAAGATATGAGAAAAAAAAATGAACAGATGGTTATTAATAACGGGAGGGTCGGCTCCTGGATGAAATATCTGGTGTTGTTAATTTAGTTAAATTTAGTAAACAAAAAGCAGATTGATTAAGTAGGATTTCCATTTTCAAAATAAATTGAGAGAGCTAATTAGTGAAATCAACTGGACTGAGTGATTTTAATCTAAGATGTGGTAGAGTTTGGGGATTTATTTTAGACAAAGGTGCAAAAGTTAGTGAAAAACCCTGCATTCCAAATTAGATGAGAAGCACTTGGAAGTTCTGTGCCGAAGTGAATGATGAAGTATTTTTTTAAGGAATGTCTGGAATAAGCAAAGATCCTCAAAGAAGCTGAAAAACAGCTTGATCTGCAAAGAAGGCCACGTCCTGGATATCAGAAAGTATGGGGTTATAGCAACAATCAGCAAAAATTAAGTTGAATTAGATCATAAGATTAGAATTTAAATAACCAAGAAAATATAACTTGACTATGTAAAGAGTCTTTCTAGGGAAGAAAAATAGAACCATTCTGCAGCGTGAATGGACAAGTGATACTAAACATAATCCAGGTATGGTCTGAAAAGGAAAATATTTAATTTTCAGTAAAAATAGAATTTCAGGCAAAAGCCTGAAAATAAATCAATAAAATAGATGGGAGTGTTGGGTAGATATTGTAAATTAGCAGAGTTAATAGAGATTAAAGCATCTGACTTGCAGAGTAAATGTCTTTCAAGAATACTGACCAATGCTGCTGCATGGAACAATTTTTTACTATTTTAATTCGTGGCTGATGAGTGGAAATACAGTACCTGTACTTAGATTAACAGGGGAAAGAAAAGTGATAGCAAAGTACCTTCATGGGCTGACCATTATCTGTGCAGGGCTTTAGAAAAGTTTTTAAGAAAGAAGTAAGAGAGAAAAGTAAAGCAAATGGCCTAACTTTTATTGAAGTTTTTTTTTTGTTGTTAAATGGGTGATTGTGGCCAGCTAACCTGCTTGCTTTTCAAAATATACATTCCGGAAATACATTAAATCTATCTGGACCTTAGTAAACCATCTGATGTAGTGCCACAGGAGATGTTGTGAAATATAAAGGATGGGGATTAGTGAAGTATAGTAATGTTAGGATAAATAGAAAAATGCAGATTTTAATGAATTATTTTTAGTGAAGCTTGGGTTTGAACCAGTCTTATCCAATATTTTCGTTTATTGTCTTGCCACAGAACAAGAGCCAAATAGACTTTTATTAAGTAAAATTATTAGAAGGTAATATATAGCACAAATAGAGTGTTCAGGTAGGACTGGTCCTTTCTGAAGAGGACTACAAACTGCATGACATTGTGTGAACTACAGTATTGCACTAGCAAGAATTTTTAGTGTAAACTGCAAACTTCTTTTTGTAAATAAAAAACAGAGGGTAAACGAGTAGGCATGTTGGTTGAGGATGGCTGTGAAACTGCAAGATTGAGCAGCACGACTGTCGACCGTATTTGATTTGTTGATAGAGAAGAAAACCACTGTCCAAATTATCAACTGTCTAAACTTTTAGTATGCTGTCTACAGCTCCTCTCCCTTCTTTTCCATGTGTAGGAAAGACTGAGTTAAAGAAAACGGGGAACACAAAGCCTCATTTAGAAAAAAGACTGCAAGAACTTGATTTCAGTCAGCAGAACAGAGATCAGAGATGTGCAGTGCCACCTGTAAATTAGCTAAGGAGGCACACAGGGACATAGAAGAATTATCAAGCTAAATGACAGGGCAAGAATAAACAGTATAAAACTGGACAAGAAAAAATTTGCTTTGAAATATGCATGACTCCTGGCTTTTAGCGGTCTTTCAATAAAAGTAGTTATGGAGAGGAAAATTTCCTTGTAATCCTTGATTTCTGGTAACATCACTGTTCTATGTATCACCAGCCCACAGGATGTAAAATAAGGTGTTTGGAAGACGTCTTAATAGGTACTTTCAGAGAAGTTTTGAACTTGTGCTATGACAAAAAAAAACCTGGTATCACAAAATCAACTCAGAATTTTTCACGAAACAGATGAACTTTTACATTTTTTGACTTGATATTGGTAAAATCAACCTTGTCTACTTTTATGGTGTACTTCTGTAACCTTAGACTAGTTAAATTGTGTTTAATAATTTGAGAAGGGCCTGAATCAGAACTTCAGGTGAAATTAAGTATCAGATTTTCAGAACATTCAGACTCCAGTTTGAACATGGAGGCTAGCTAAAATAGGTGTAAGAATTTGAAGAGGTAAAGTTGAGATTTGTCTGTGTAGGTTTTAGGTGAGTTTTGTTGTAACTGAAGTTGTCATATATGGTAAAATCAGTTGCAGTTGTCACCGATACTGAGTCGTTATCAGAGTTTGTCTTACAACAAAGGTGTTTTCTCTTATTTTTGTATTAGGAGGATCAAATGAAAATGGAAGCACACCCCACACCCCAGATTCAGATGGAACTTTTATTTCTTACAGGTTGGTAATTTTTTATATTTATTCTCTAATTTTTAGGAAGCTGATGATAATAAGAAGCATAATCTATTTAAGGCAAAAGAAGAGGTCCTATACTTTAGGAGGATTGTGCAATCTAAACTGAAAGTCAGTGAACTAAAGAACAGGAAGGATTTAATTAAGAAATTATCTGGAAATTTGTTTTCTGGATTACTTTTTTTTTAGAAAGTTGTTCAAAATGCTTAACTAATGAAAGTACAAGATATTTGTAAGTCTAAACATTTTTAAGGTTGTTTTTTGTGGGTTTTTTTCCTCCAAATTATGCAATAAAGTAAACTCACAGCAACTAAGCTAAATGTTGAAATATTCAACTCACCAGTGAAAACCTTTCTGATCTTCTCCAAAGTAATTCAATCTATGGACCACATGGAACTCTGTTTCCTCACTATTTCATGTCAAAACCCGAAGCCAGGATTAGTCTCATTTGAGATTATTTGACAGCAAAATAATATTTCAATTTTGTTGGCAGTAAACAGCAGTTAAAGAAACTTTTTTCAGCAATGTCCTTGAGCTTGAATCTTGCTTGGGTACATACCAGAGCATGTCTTGTGCTTGAAAGCATAGAAAGCTAATCAGCAGGTGTATACTTTCATCTTTCACCCTGCAAAATACTGCCTCTGCTACAAAAGATCTTTATCCTTGTGACTAGTAAGTTAATAGTATGATTTGTGCTAACCAGAAGGATTGCATCTGATTTTCATGTTTAAGTATGGTAAAACAAAACAAGCTTACCACGTGATTACTTTGGAATCATTCAGTGGACTGTGTTGGTTGGCATTTTTTTCTATTTTGGTTTGTACTCTGCTGGAATCTGTACTTCAAAGAGGTGCAGGCAGGCAGGAGGAACCTGCCTGGTCGCCTTGTCCTGGTCGCAGCCGGCTGGGTGGGGAATGTTGTGCCGTGGTGCAGGCAGTGAGCTGTGCTGGTCGTGGGGAGCCTGGGGCGAGGGGTGGCAGGGAGGGACACAATGCTGGAGAACCTGTTGCAGGCTGGAGACAGAGAGACTGCCGAGGAGAGCAAGGAGCAAACAGCCTGGTCTTGAGGATGCTGAAAAGAAAGACTTTTTGTAAGGATCTACAGGGAACAGCAAAGAGTTTGCTGCGATTCAAACACCCAGAGGAAGCTTCTGGACTAAGAGCAAGGTTGGAAAAAAGGGTGTGCCTGCAGGGACACAGTGGGACTGGGGAGGGTTGATTTAGGTATCCTTCCAATTTTCTGTATACTAGTAAGTCTACTCTAATGAAACCTACTTTGTGATGATATGAAACTCTCATAGGGTAGGTAGCATATTCACTTTGATAAAATATATTAGAAGATCCATTTTAGGGTTCTGCATGACTCTCTTTCTTGTCATGTTCATGTTTTCTGCATGCAACATACTGTCCAAGTAAAAAGAAGGGCCGAAAAATACAACCTAGGATAATCTTCATGTTTTTTAGGTGAGAAGCATATGTAGATACAGAGACCACAAAGCAATCTGTCAAAAATAGGCAGGACAGAATTTAACCAGATCAGCAAAAGAAAGTTGGGACCTCTCTTCCATTAAAGCCAGGACACTTATTCCTGAAAGTCATCAACTCAAGAGCACCAGCTGTTGTGCCTGCCAAGTGGTAACACTTGAAGAAGAAGCAGCCAGCTTTAGCGGCGCTCTGGTTCCACGAGAGTGTAAGCTGTGGAGCTGGGGTTGAGCCCTTCTTCTCAGCCCTGCTCCACTCAGGCAGTAGCACTCATCTCTCAGGGAGCTAGTCCAGGGAGCTAACACAGCCCAACCTGTTCATTCTTCGTAGGGAGAGCTTTCTGATGACTTCACTCACAGTATCCTCCTGCCAAAGCTTCCCATGGTATCAGTGCCAATGCAGGGAATGTAGCTAGCATGGACAGCTACAAATAAGTGGGAGGACAGAGCATGGAGGACCTTTTACTTAATCAGCCTAAATCTTAGTGACTCTTTAATGCTCCACAGATTAAGTGGAGATTAAAGCTGGTCTTTGTATCTCTATATTCCGTAGTCCAAAGTGCATATAATAAATACGACATTGGCTACAAGTTTCACTGAATAATAGTCATACTCTGTCAGAGAGGATTACAGGCCAACTTAGAAAACTGAAGTTAATCAGTCTTTTCAGAGGGGTCCCATATATCATTGCCAAAGTATTATTGATACAATTAAAGGCAAGATAGTAAAAAAGATATATATGCGTGTATGTGTATTGGGGAGGTGTATGTGTATACACATGTATAAAAGTATCCTCTGACTTCTCATAGTTGGCAAGCTATCACTGTTATTTAATAGTAGTGTTTGAGGTGTAAAATGTGTATTTGTTGTGCAGTGGCAAGTAATTCCTATCATATAAAGAGACTGGCTGTAAATTTGATGGTTGGGTTGAATATTGTTTTGATAGTTATAGTTCTGGACTGCATGTTAAGTAAAAATGAGCATCTAATACCTTGTGAAATATGAAAAGTGAATCCTGAACTACCTTGAAAGGTAACGATGCTGAATGGTTGTTATTTCTTTAAGGACTCATTAGAGATTTTGACTTACTTTAGGATACTGTCAAGGATTATTGTATTAGTGAATTAGTAATTTGGTAAAACTAATGATAGTCTTGTTTACCCAATGCGTCAGTCTATCATATTTTTTAAAGACCAGCTAGTGAATTTTTGCCCTAAAAGAGGCAAAGGCATCTTTGGATCATGGTAGATGTCACACATGCAGAAGGTTCATACATGAAAAATTCTATTGAAAATTTCTGCTGAAACAAAAGTTTCTTTATATTTTATCAGTAACAGGCCTTTACAATTTAATTAGGAGAAGAGATGACTCAAAAAATATTTGAATATTAATAAGTTTTGTTATTAAAGTGCTCTTAAAAACATATTGTTTTTACCACAATAAACAATAAACCCCAGGAGAGGTTGCTTGATTCCCACATTTTCTGTTTTAAAGGACAATTTGACACTATCTGGTACAAGACTCCAAGTGTGTTGTTGATAAAGGATGACATATCATTATCCTTTGATACATTTATGAAGCTCCAGAACTATTTGTATGGTTTTATTTTTAACATGAAGGTGTCACCTTAGAGTTTGTGACTGTTGCTTGTGTTGATGATGGCACTGATTTAATGCTGCATGTGTTCAGATAGTGAGCATTTCCCTTTAGGTCATAAAGTTTGTAAGTAATGTAAGTGAAAAGCACATGTGACTGGCATATATTTCTAAATATTCTTTGAGTTTGTGAATGTGTCCTGTCAGGTCACAGAGAATTTTCTAACTGGTCTTTAGGCTCTAAAGGAAGTATTCTTTGTGTACTTGGGAAGAAGCTTTACTGATAAGAAATTAATAAAAATTATTTCCTAGAACCATGCCATCAAAATTAGAAGCTCACTGTGAGAAACATTTGAGCAAGGATTTAGACACATAGTAAGTTTCAGCTTTAAAATGCAAGCAACTTAAGGAAAATATTTGAGCTCTGCTCTACTGTATTATTTTACTGCTATGGTTAAAGCCTTTTCTGAATGTCCAAATGGGCTGGACTTCACCAAAAGGAGAAGAAAAATAGTTGTGGGTCTTTAGTTTCAGTATCTGCAATGCAGTGCCACTGGAAAGTAGAAATACTGTCTTTCTCCTCCCTTCCCAAGGGCAGCTGACCTTCTCCTCGCCAAAGAGGTGAACCCCTTGCCAGCACATATGACTACAGACTATTACATTAATCTGTTTAGCCTCAGTACCAGCTGCTTGCATGTTTTTAATTATCTTATTAGATGGTATAACAGTGACCTATGAAATAAAATGAAGGTGAGTATTTTTTAACTTTATTTTACAGGCTATTTTTCTAAATATATTTTAATGACCTAATTATGACTTTTAGAGAGAGCCATTGATGCAGACATTCAATTTGGCTGATAGAATCCAACATCTCAAGGACACTTATTTTCTTTCAAGGTGGATTCATACATTAATACTGCTTCTAATAAATATATAGCCTAAAAAAGCTCACTTTTCATACTTGTGTTGTTAACTTACTTTATGATTCAAAGACCCATGACTGCTGTGTTGGATAATTTCTTAATACATCTCTGCACATATATATAAGTTTAGTTTTTACCCCATGTGCCAAGATTAAGTTCTTTCCTCTGTGGCTTAAACTCCATGACAAATGATGATTGCTCAAAGTTGTGGGTTGTGTAGACAAGGTGTATTCCTTCTTCTGCTCATATTTCAAACAGGCAGAAGATCTAGTATAAGAAAGACGTTTGTATTCCATTTTCTCCCCCTAACTTCTTACAGATTCTGCTTACCAGATGTTTCCTTCCTTGCTGCAAAAAGGCAATGTGGTCCTGCTGGCTGAGGCGTTTCTTGTGTGCCAGCCAACTGCAGGGCTGACACTGAGCGTACAGAGGAAAGACGGCGAGGGGTGCAAGCTGTTCCTCCTTGGTTCTTCCCGCTTCCAAAAGTGATGCTGAAACCAGTTTGGTTCCTCTTTGACCTGTGGCTTTTCTTGGCAGTTGAGCCAGAAGTGGCTACATAGCCTCTGTCCTTACATGTTAAACATACTGTGAAGATGTATGCAGCTTACATACCTTCACCCTATGGAAAACTTTGTCTTAAGTCTGTTAGGAAGCAGCCCTTTTCCATCTGCACAAGCCTATCTAGTCTTGTTCATACACAGATGATGTTACTTTATTGTTTTTATTTTAAGCCACCCCTGTGCAATTATAATCTTATTTTTCCTGACTTTGTTCGCTGTATGTCCACGCATGATCAAGAGATGTAAAGAACAAGCTTGTTTCTATGAGTTTTTTGATAATTTTGAAATAAGAAAAATTGGGTACAGAAGGCAATGCAGTGAAGTTGTCACTGCCCCTCCACTCTTCAAGGAGAATTCACAGCACTTGCATCCTTCCTCTCTTTCCACAAGGAAGTAGTAAAACTGGCATCCGTGTTTATTTTGTCTTATCCTAAACCATTTGTTAGATGCTGTTCCCGATGATGCCATTTATGTGCAAAGAGGTCTTTTCAGTATGAGGTAATTTTGTGTGACAGCATGTAAACTCTCTCGTTGAATTTAGTGAGTCTTCTGAAAGATTATGTTCATAATGTGCTAAGAATCTTTCTCTGGATGTGGTAGTCTGTGCCACTACTCTCACTTTGTCCA
The DNA here is from genome assembly GCA_013397115.1 of Edolisoma coerulescens. Classification (NCBI taxonomy): domain Eukaryota; kingdom Metazoa; phylum Chordata; class Aves; order Passeriformes; family Campephagidae; genus Edolisoma; species Edolisoma coerulescens. The sequence continues at coordinate 823,491 of VWZW01013750.1, read as the reverse complement.
TGTTTGTGATGTCGTTAGGAATTCCATCTTGCAAATCTCTTTTTTTCCAGCAAGAGAAAGTGGCTGCACTGATCACAGGTTTCCTCCAACAGGTTTTTTTTTCTCCAAATCCAAGAAGATCCCTGTCATACCTACTGAAAGTTTAGAAGATTTCTGATTTTCTCTGAATTCTTTTAAAATTACTTTCCTTTTCTTTCCTTTTAAGGGGACATATAATTTCCATCTCTGTCTTGTCAAATTTCTGTTAGTTACTTCTTCCTCCCATAGCTGATCCTTGCTACATTCCTTGCCTGGTGTCCTAAGGAATTTGCTAAGGATATCATAAGACAAGGAAGAATAAATTATCATTAAGGAACTGAAAACCTATATTCAGTATACTTTTTCTAAGATACAAACATTTTAACACATATAAATGGTGGATTTTTTTTAACTTTTCCAGGGAAAATCATATTACTTTCTAAAGACATAGAAATGGTGATACAGACTTGCTTTCTGGTTTTATGCGATGTAATAGGGAAAAGCAAATTTAAGAAATTTACTTCAAGCTTGAGATGCTTTTGACAGAAAATCAGAAAGGAAGGATTGAGTTACCAACATCTTTTGTTGGTAGAATGCTTTTTTTATGGATTGGTTGCAAGAAGGAAAGACTTAGTACGTGAATAGAGACCATGGAAGAGAGAATGGTAATTTCTAAAATCCATGGAAAGCAAGTGAAAATTTTAGGTTGCTCTTAATTTATTCTGTTGTACTTGAAAATTGGCATATATACCACTGACACCATAATCAACCTATGCCATATTTTCCCTTACTAATGTTTAAAGTGGTTTTCATTATGAATTTCTTTTACTTTTCCACTCTCAGTAATCTTCAAACTTTCATGGCAATTGGGAGATGTGACTGAGGAGAGGAGGGAAGCAAATGTCACTCTTCTCTTCAAGAAGGCTCAGAAGGAGGATATGGAGCTAGGCCAATTAGCCTCACCCTGACCCCAGGGAAGGTGGAGAAGTAGATAATATCCTGGGGCCTGGAAAAAGGACCTGGGGGTCCTGGCAGGCATCACATTGAACGTGAGCCACCAACGCTCCCTTGCAGCAAAGAAAGCTAATAGTATCCTGGGATGCATTAGGAGCAGTGCTGCCAGCAGATCAGAGTTAGTAATCCTTCCCCTGTAATCCATACCTGGGATGCTGTGTCTGGTGCTGGGCTCCCCATTACAAGAAAGACATGGGCATGCTGGAGAGTGGCCAGCAAAGGGCTCCTAAGATGGGGAAGGAACTGGAGCAGCTCTTCTGTGAGGAAATACTGAGAGAGGTGGGACTGTTCAACCTGGAAAAGAGAAGGCGTGGGGCATCTTTTCGAAGTCTGAGAGTATTGAGTGCAGGGTAGACGGGACACAGAGACAGGCTCTTTTCAATGACACCCAGCAATAAGATCAGAGCTAATGGGCACAAACAGAAGCACGTGAGGTTCCATCCGAATATCAGGAAGCACTGTTACATCTGATTTTTAGTTAGATGATTTGTAGAGCTGTAGCTTTTAACTTGTGTTATGTCCTACAGGAAGCTACTACCTTTTCTCTTTCTTAATGAATGCATGTCTGTTTCTATAACAAGGCTGCATGCATGTGAACACACAATTCACAGAGCTCTGCTTAGGCGTGGGTATGAGCTAGCAGAAGTTTAAAACAGCAGAAGGGAACCCTATAGTCAGGAGAAGTAGAAAGTAGATGTTCTACGTGTACATGCAAAGGATTTCAAAGGTATTGGGGGATTTAAACTAGAAAGCTTTGACCCTGCAACTGGCAAACTCAGTTACAATACAAAAATAAAAATAATTGAACATAATATCTACATTTTGTCTCACCATTCTGTAAATGTATGCAGAACGTAATGAGTAGAGGAAAATGTGCTGGTGAAACTTAGACTTTGAAATGGCTATAACAAGAATTCTTCTGTAAAAGCTAAACTGTTAAAGGGTTGGAAATTATACACTCTCCAAAGGCCGAACTTGGCTCTTTAGCTGAGAACTTCCAAGGCACAGTGGACAATTTGGAATATGGAGACAGATATCTTGGGGTTCTGCATCATACCTAGTGCTATCAGGAAGGGTGCTGGCAGAGCATCCTGCTGCCAGTGCAGCCTTATTTCAGTTTCCTGTGCTACACGCACACTGGTAGCTTAAAGAGCATAGCTAACTAATAACTTTATTTGCTGGAATGTTTGCCTTAAGAAAGTGATTTTACCTTTCTTCGCACAAACCTTTTTAACTGTATGTCAGCCAAAAGTAGATGAAACCTGAACTGTTTAGAAAAATCTGCCCTTTGAATGTGCAGCCTCCCAGCAACACAGCCATGCATATTCACGCTTACATGGCTGTTAGCTCTGCCACGTATCCTGAGGCAGGACTTTGAGAAACAGAGGAAAATACATATATTTTCCAAGCAGACTGATAAGCTTTCACATTAAAGCTGTCAAGTAGATTTTCAGGGTAGCAAATAAAAATCTGTGTGTTTCAGAAATGTTTTTTAGAAACTACTCCTTATTACTTGATACTACCTTTCAATTGGGTTTTTTTCCTCTGTTTTTATAGAATTAACTCTGTCTTTATTACATTCCTGGCAGTTGCCTCACTTTTTCCTCAACTGTTGATTTTATGACATAATAAATAATACAAACTATGCGTGTTTCTTGGATTTATGCAGTATGTTTGAAAGGAATTGTTGCCTCTGTTTCAATGTTCAAATATAGATACTTGATGTTCCTATCGGTAAAGATCTCATATTGCAAAACATACGACACAATAGTTTGAGAATTGGTTTTCTTTCTGATGGCCTGTTCAGTAGCCTGTTGCTTCACTGAGTGCCCCTGAGGAGCCGAGTTGGGTCTCAACATTTTAAAAAGCACATTCTGAAGATGAAAACCAGTATAAAAATGTAAAATTGGCTTTTCTGGAAGCACGCATGCCATTGTTTTAAGATGATTTTGCCAATACTAGCAGCACTGCTCAAGAATTTTCTTTGGATCTCTCTGAGGCGCTATCCATTTTATCCTTTAATATTGGTCTAAAGGATGGAATAAGCTTGAGATTTAGATTGAAATCTTAAATATGTATGCAAATGTTCATACCTTTCAGTAGTATAGTAGTATTCTTCCATAGACTGAGGAGTATTTTATGTTATCTAAATGTTGTTGTCAATATCAAATTGGTCTTGTTTCACCAAGGACAGAAAAAAAAAGGGATTTCAATGCTTCACATGAAATATTTCAAAAATGCGCGAGTCGAGATAATGATACACACTATCTGATGACCTGGTAGATACTGGTTTCTTTAACTGCAGTTTCACCTGAAAGTGAATTATGGACAGTAATATTTACCTGGTAGGTCTGAGCCCCTGCAGTCCCAGAACTGAATCTTTTGCCCTTTTTCAGTGACATAGATGGTAGTTCCACGTGGTTCTTCACATTTTTACATTTCTGTGGGTTTTAGTGTCTTCTACAGAGTTTTGGTGTTGTCTGAACATGATAGTACGAAAATACTTCTTACACTAGTTTTAGACTTTGGCAGGATCTGCATTCATACATTTCACCAGCTTTATCCTCTAAATCAGTAAATGCAGAAGCTGAGTAGCAGTGGTTGCTGTCTGTGCTATACCAGTCTCCCTCAACTCTCTTTCTTCCTCTTCTGAACAGAGTATTTATTTTGCAAGGAGCTTTAATAGGCTACCATTGCATTCTCCTGCATATCTATGCTTGATATGTTGGTTTTACCATTATGCTGCAGATCGAAATTTAGCAGCAGAGCCAGGGGTGGGTGTTCTGCCTAGCAGTGGAAGAAACTCTCCCCAACATGCACCAGCTCAGTATTGCCTCAATAAAGCTCTTGGAACTATTTAAATTTCAGAGTTATTTCCTAGGCGTCTCATTACATTATTGATGCCATGCATTCTGAAAGAGTGTATAGTTGCTCGTTCCTCTATAGCTGAGCAATAGTGGGATTCCAGTGACTTTTACTAAGATGTTAGACCTTAGAGATTCACATACCTTTTCAAAAATGTAATTTAAGTGCATGTAAAATTTTACTTAGACTTCCTGGTGCAAAGTCCTGCTTGTTGTGCTGTCTACTAACAGTCAACTGAGAGGAACATTTCTGTTCCAAACTTTAGGCTTCCGTATGTGAAAATCTGATGCTTGTAATTGCCTTAACAATCACATCCACAAGTCATATCCTGTTGAAAAGAAAGAAGAATAGACTATATATGATTTGCTCGGAGGTCAGCCTCATTTCTTATAAGAAAGAAAGTGTGTGTATTAGAGCAGACCCCAGTATAAAAATCTTTGGCAGAGAGATTTAAACTCTTGTGGTAATGACATAAGTGTATGTTTCAAAAGATGGAAGGGAACAGATGAGAACTATGAGAACTATGAACAAATCTTGCAGAATTAATCTCTTCATTGATTTGCCTGCTTTTTCTTTCATACATATTGAGCACTTTTCCCGCTTTGAAGTAAAGCAACTGTCCCTGACTCATGCCAGTAGATATTTTACATTGGACAGTAACTGCAGAGATAACACATGTGAAGTTAAGTTTCTTAAAGAAATATTACTCCAATAATTTCTTTCTCATTCAAGTCTTATATTATATATATTTATTATTATTGTGAAGACTTTACAACATGCACAATAGTACATTAGACAGGATACTCAAATAAGAATCTAAAATGAAAAATATTTACACAATAACCAGAAAACAGTAACATTGACATTTGCCTCTAATTGTACCATCTAAAGGTGCTATAACACAGGATTATGCATTTAATTTTCTAGTTTGATTAAAAGTAAGTGCATGTGCTTTTTCATAGTTTAGGTGGTTCCAATTAGCTCTTGAAGTCCTTCACTTCAGTGAAGCAAATGGAATGTGGTAGACTTCAGTTGCAATCTTCATTGCTCATTTCATGTTGACCAATGGGTTTTCTGCAATCTTGGGTTAACAAGGCTCTTAGATATTATTTTACATAGTAGGGCTATATAATTTTAAATATTATCTTTTTAGAATTGATGGCTTGTTGATATTATACAGTGTTACCACTATTAAAACAGTCTCTAAATTGTAAAGCTTAATTTATTAGTCTTCATTCAAAATAGTTGAGAAATGAATTAGTGAATGCTGTTCAGAAAGGATTTTAAATATCATTCAGCTCTACTAAAACTGAAGTAGATTCCAGCTTCCAAGTAATTTCTTTTTCAGTTGCTTATAACTTTTTTTTCGTGATCCCAGCAGCCAACGGGGAATGCAGAGGAGATATGATCTTGCCAAATTTCTTTTGGCAGTTTTAAAAGTAATTTGGTTCAAAACGTGTTTGGAATTGCATTACATTTTTTTTAAAAAAGAAAGGCATAATATCTGCACTAATACAATTTCAGAAGTGTTGAAATTACTTTCTTACTGTGTAGCAATCACTTCCAGCAGCTGGTGAGAAAAATAAAAGTGTGTGTATCTTTCCTCTCTGTGCTTTCTCTTCACAGTTGCACTGGTTGAAACCTTTTGCTAACTCAGCTGACACACTGGCATTTTCCAAGACATTGTGGGAACGTCATCCACTTGCAGAACAATGTGAATAGCTTCAGAGTCTGACCTGTTGTGTGCACAGGGGAATGTGTCACTCTTAAAACATAGCTGCCTTAGGGAGGCAGCTTGGCAGGAGTTATAATGGCCAATGATGCTACAAAATTTACAATGGCAAATGAAGAATATTATACGTGATAGAAACAGGAGGGTTATTTAGATAGACATAATATGCTGTAGTTATTGAAGTATAAATGACTGTGAAAGAAGGGCCCAGATTTTTCTCAAGCTGTGTCTGCTATATACCATACGTTGTATTTAAAGGAGACAGAATCGTGGTAAACAATCGTAGGCAGCTCCCTGCAGAAGGTGAGGATGTGTGGGAGGCAGGGAGACAAAAATGACCAGATAGTCTTTCTGACTTGGAGAGTGGAGGATGTGAGAGGAGCGAAGGAAGCTGCCCCACACCACTGGAATGACTTGCTGCTCTTTTGATCACTTGTGGGTACTGGCAGTTGGGAGAAGCTAAAGGCAGCCCTAAACCCTGCAATCTAACACTGCTGTAGTCATCTTTGCTCTTATCTGGAATACCTTCACTTTTCCAAGTAATTAATAATCAAGACCCAGAAGTAACCACTTTTTTTTTTTTTTTTTTTTAAGAATATGGTCCTAGCTGAAAGGTGGTGCATTCACAAACACAGCACTTTTGGTCTCAGCATGGATTATGAGCTTGCTCCTGTCACAGAGGAACAGGACCATGATTTCCTGGCTTGCCAAGTCCATTGCTCTACAGTTCTCAGCAACTGTATCTTATAATTCAGTTTTAAAAAACTCACTCTCCCAACTCAGCTTAAAAGACTGAAAACTATCTAACTTAATCTTGCATATATTTAGGGCAATTTGCAAAACCAGAGTTTGCTGGTATTTAGTATAACCCACTCTGTGACCCTCCTTAGCGAAGTAAATGTGGTGATATCTTAGCCTGGAGTTGTAATAGTAGTTTCCCTCTTCCTGGTTTCATTTGGTCTCCCAGGGAAAAGTAATAGTCTCCCCTGTGACAGGGGGGAGAGGAGGAGATGTTCACCTTAAGGACATGCATTGAAAATAAATCTGAAACACATTTCCTTGCATATAACCCAGCTCTTTACCTTGAAATTGCCCTTTGGATTTTTAAGTGGTTACACAAAGTCTATGAGCAAGTCTTGGGCTACTGAGACTATCAGATGGCTTACACTGTTCTTGAGATTCGTTTCAGTAGAAGTTGCAGGAAATATAGGTTTAATTCTTTTATTCAAACTCAGTAGATGGTTTGGGACAATTAATTTCCAATTGTTTCCCAGTAGAGCAGATTTAGTTGTATATTAATGAGGCACAGGTGTTAGGCCCCTGGTGCCTGCATGCCTGGGAGGCATATTTAGGTTGTTTATCTAGTCAGCCATAGGTACTGCAAGGTACTCAAGCTTGCCTTTAACAGTTTATACAGTGAGGCTTTTTAATTTTTTGATGTTTTTTTAAATTTGCTAGCACCTGTTAAAATTTTAAAACTGATCATGTAGAAAGAAGTAGGAGTGATTTCAATAGTAAATAGCACTAAATGTTTAAGAAAGTCATCTTCTATGATGCTTAACTGCCCAGCTTGACATTAAGAAAAAAAGAAGGTTCATTTAAGCAAATACGTCATGTGAAGAGCTAATACAGTCAACAGTGTACTTTTCTGTTGCATATTTTTGGAATAGGTACTTCTTTGTCTACAGCTGAAACATGAATGTGCTTATATTAATATTCATTTTTCTTGTTTATTCACTGAACTGCAGTACCAACATTTTAGAGGAAATGGAATAGCCTCCATAGACATTATGAATTTCAGTAGCTGGCATAATTATAGCGATCTACATATTCATTAAATCCAAAGAAGAAATGTGTCCAAAAAAACAGCCATGCGTTTAGAAGTGGTACACAACTAAATATATACATTTTAAAAAGTTCCTTTCCTCTGCTTATCCAAAATTGTGCAGTGTCATATAGTCCTTAAATCAGCTAAGGCTTTTTTTGTTTAAATGTTTATTCCTTTTGCTTTTGCAGTAAAGAATGGGAAGAACTATTTGTAAACAACAATTACTTGGCAACTATACGGCTGAAGGGGATTAATGGGCAGCTGAGAAGCAGCAGGTTCCGTAGTGTTTGCTGGAAGGTAAGAAGAGAAAATATTTATTTACAGTTTGTGGTTGCAATATATCAACACATTACCTGATGCGCTGGAAGATTATTGATGCAAAGAATCATGAATTTTCCAAGAGACTTCATCCCAGTGTTTTCCTACTCATTTTTATAATTCATAGGACATTTGCTAACCACATCGAGTTGCTTTAAAGCTGAATAGCAGGTAATAGCAAAAGAATCCTAGGAAAGAGTATCTTTGTGCTGGTGATATGTTTAGAATTGTGTGCCACACAGCCATCTCTCTTTCAGCATAGAAAGATGAAAAACAGTCATCTCTCCTCTTAGTATCTGTGCAGGGAAGTCATGCACTAGAAATAGAAAGGAAGTTTGTCTAAAAAAATTATGGTTTTGTGGAATTTGTGAACTGCTTTAAAATCCATCTGATGCTTCTGCTAGCAGGTTTTCCCAGTGAAATGAGAAAATGAAGACCAATGCCTCTTGTAATGACTGGATGGAGGTCTTCCAGGAGCAAGGTCTTCCAGAAGCACAACAGCTCCTTGGGAGTCTCTTGCTGTATTTTTAAAGAAACAGGGGAAGGAAGAGAGAAAGAAAGCAAGATAATACTGAGATGCTAGATAAAGTCCAAACAAATTTTGTTGCAATGACATCAACTCTTCTGTTGTGCACTAACTCTGATAGTAGAGCAAATTTTTTCTAGTAGAGTTACTGTGTGTTAACACTGATCAGTTTAAATTACCTCACTTGGAATCTCACAACCGTCATTTTGGCACAAAGACCTATAAAAAGAAATTTAAAATTCTCCTTATATACAAATGAAAGAAAGTGAAAGTTTGAAATTTGAAATGTATGTAGCATTGAACTAATTTAAAGTTAATGAAAATATTTTATTCAGCAAGCCAGATGAATATATGCCACCTGCATTTTTTGACCAGTTTACTTCTTTTTAAGTCTCTAAATTAGGAGGCTATTACTCAAAACCCTGAACTAACACAAGCATCAAGTCCTTCACTGTCTACTAATTAAATCAAGGAGTGGTTTTATTTTAGAAATAAGGCAGGGTTTATTTGAGTGTCCCAATATGGATTATGGCTCTGTTGTTAAGTTCTGAAATTTTAAAGGGTTTTTTTAGTAATTTAGAAATGTTTTGTGTTTGTCAGTACTTCTGTTTGTCAGTGTTACTGTTTCTTAACACTTTACAATGTGCAAATAAAAACATTGAAAAAGCAAGAAAATACTTTTTTCCTTGCTTCAAATGCAATTAAATAGTATTTTGCACTGGATGTTTCTTTCTAACCCTTTTTAGAGAGACATGAAAAAACTGAGATGTAGGCATTCTCAAGGACTTCCTGCAAAACTGACTCTCTTGGCTGTCTTGCAGAATTCTAGAGCATGTTTCATTTCTTGCATTGGATATATCCCTAAGTGCTTAGCTCCTGCTCTGCATTTGTGGTTCATTTTAAGCATACTGCATTAGGTCATCAGTGTTACATAAATAGCTTCAAGTTTTCTGAATTTCTTTTAACCTCTTTTCATTTTGTTTCTGCCTTGGAAGTCACCATCAACTTTACTGAAGCTGTAACAGTTTACAAAGCTTGAGTTTGTGGTTTTGGTTGACCTTAATGCTTAATTTTGCACTGCAGAACTGCTGTTGTTTCTAGCTACTTATTTATGGACTAGAAAGCACTAAAACCAGGAATATTTTATAGGTCTTTGCTTTCTCTTTCTCTCTGGGGTGGTTTATGCTGTCTGGTAGGATTTATATGAAAAGCTATGTAAAACTGATGAAACTTAATGAATTTATTTTGTTTTGCTAATAGTTATTTCTGGAGGTTCTACCCCAAGATAGAAGTCAATGGATTAAAACTACTTCAGACTTAAGAACGTCTTACAATAAGATCAAAGAAATTGTAAGTTGGTACAAAGTAGGTTCTCATATTTTGACACAGATGTTAATATTTATATTGTAACAGGGGAGGATTTGATTCTTTTTTTTTTCTGTTTTTACCTAGCACATTACAAACCCTCGGAAAGCAGGACAGCAAGATCTGATAATCAACAACCCACTCTCTCAGGACGAGGGGGTAAGTTGACCCAACACATGCTACTAAAATTCTCATCTTCTTCATACTGAGACAAGTGAGTTCTTGCTGAAGCAGGCAGAATGGCAGGTGCTAAAATCTCCCTCCTAAATGTCCAAACTGACTTGTGTTAACAATTGTTTCACAGGTTCTGCTGAACAACTAGAAATGCTCATTTCCAGGTTGATATTTTGATTTTTCAGGCCTTAACTCTGAGAAGGTTGTGGTAGACTAAAAATCAGTGCTGGACTACAGTTAGTTTCATAGCATATCCTTTCTTTAGCTGATGTGCTTTTTTATCACTGTATGTTTTCATTTTAAAATGCTCTAGTTTAAGGAGTGTTTAAACAGTCAATATGAAGTGAATGCTGTTAACAGAACACTGAAGTACCCTCCTCTGGAAGACTGTTCAGCCTTGGAAGGTTTTTTTACTGCATTTTGTTAGTCCTGGAAAGCTTTTAAGTATTTTATAGCACATATATTTAATCTTTCATATTAATTATATTACCATTGTTATGATCAAAATTCTTTTTTATAAATTTTTAAAAATAACTTAATGCCATGAAAATAATTTCTTTGGCTGCATTTAAGAGATTTACACCTGAAAAGACTGTCTCAGCTGTCTTTGGTGATACTACTCCTGTTTTGTCCACAAACAGAAGCCCGTACTTCATTTACAGTGTGGTACTGTGCTCCTTATTTAATTTAGAAGGAGAGAGCTCTGCAGCTGTTATGACTGTGCACGTCATCAAACTATTCTTGCATCCAGCTGGACAGAAAGTTGTGTCAAATGTAAAGGATTTAAAGCGCTTCTGCTGTAGTTTGTGATTATACACAGTGGCCCAACCTGCTTTCTGCCTGTGGTGTCTTTAGAATGTAGAAGACAAAGGTGAACATGTCAGAGTATGTGGCAGGGGATTAATCTATAAAACAAAGCCACAGGCCAAATCAGGCATAGGAATGAAGAACAAAGTGCTTTGAGCCTCTGCTGTGACTTAATGTTACACTTTCAGTGTCCTGATTTTTCCTTCCTTTTTGCAATGCAGCTTCTGTTTGCTTCCTCTGTTCTGATGGGCCAGGGTGGGAGCAGGGACAGGGGAGTTTCAAAATGTGGTCTAGCTGCATGATAAGAGTTTGAGTTAAAAAGGAACTTACTGTATGTAAGACATTATGAAAGATACAAATATTTTTGAAGTTTAGGCTTTTTCTCTAGTTGTAACACAAATATAGCAACTAATTAACATGGGTTTTTGTTATTTTACTTCCCTCCCCGTAGATAGCATTAATTTGCTTTCTCTTTTCTTTCTGTGGAGCATAAGCCACCATGGCAAAGAATTGTTTACAGAGCGGCAAGAAATTGTGGAAGTATTGTACAGACTCTGTACTGTATTTCATTCACTGGTGCTGCTGCTATCCGAAAACTTACCTAACCTGCATGAAGACTGCTATAAATTTTGCTCCATTTGTATTTTGATCAAGTTATGATCCCTTTAAATAAAGAATACAGTTTCCAATGCTTCTTCTGGAGCATACAACTAAGAGCACTTTCTGACTTCTTTCAGATTAGCTTTTTCAATGTATTTATAAACAAGTCATGGAAACGAGAGAGAGAGGATGAAAATGGTCATAAGCATGGCTACAGAAGAAACTAAACATACTTCAAATTATTTTATTTAATATTTTTTATTTTGACAGTGAGGTTTAAATACTCTGGCTTTCCCTATCAGAATTTTATAGAATGGCCAGTTGCAATCTTCAGTGTGGATTAGAATGATGTCGTTTTCATAATAGGCATATGATTATCATACTCTTACTTCCAAACAATTTCTTATTATGGATATTGCAGCAGCTTCCAGTTAAACTCCATACATTCATAGGAGAAATATGGTACAGTCCATAGATAGAGACCTTTTTCTTTGAGTGAACAACTGAATTTTTTTCAGTTGAGTTGCTGGTTCTGATAAGTTTGACTTCACTCTGCCATTCTAAATATTCTTCCTGGACCCCAAACAAGTAACTCACAAACCTGCAGCCATCCAGTGAGCAAATGCTATGAGCCTAGAACAAGGATTCAGGAACTCGAATGTTTTTATTTCTGGTCTAAACTGACTTTGTCAGATATGTTGTACTGGTCACCAACATTTTTTATCTCCCATAAAATATTGATATACCTATCTACCAGGAATGTTGAGGATTAATTAGTTAATATTTGTACAGTAGTTTGCTGATGTAGTTTATAAGCCTAAAGTATTAGTAGAAGTCTTGGTTTCATACAATTATTTTTCATTATTTTAGAGTCTTTGGAATAAATTTTTCCAGGATAAAGAGCTTCGAGCAATGATTGAACAAGATGTGACGAGAACGTATGTAGATCTTTAAGAGAAGTTTCTATATATAAATTTATATTCTGCATTTTTATGTGGTATATATTATATTGTGTTTCCTTGACTTTGGTTACTGTAAATGTCAGGTTTGTTGAACATGAATGTGTGGAAACATACATTAAATGAATAAAAATACAACTTTCATGGAATAAAAAATGAGACAATCTAGCTGAACATTAAATCCTGGAGATTTATTGGTATCATTGAAGAAAAGCTCTTCTAAATTAAGATATTAGGAGGTGTAGTACTTGTGAAATTTAAAGTAGTTTTCTGTATGAAGTGAAGAGAAGGTAAGAGAAACTGAAAGGTCTTTTAACTAAATTATGATCATAATGAAAGATCTAACAGATTACTTCCTTAATTCTCAACACTTAATACAATCAATAATAAAAAAGCAGTTTGTAATTAGTAAGGGAAATGTCACTCATGTATAGAAGTTGAGAGGTTCTATTTTTATTTATCACTATTCTAATTTTATTTGTCATATATGCCTTTTAAAATTTGTCCTGATATTACTCTGATTATGTTTTCATCTTTTTGGCCCTGAGGTCATTCCTGTTTAGGAACTTGTTTGAGTTAGAACACTCAGTTCCTGAAAATATTTTTTTTCAGAGTGCAAGCATTGAGTGATGTGTAAATGTAATTAAATTCAATTACTGGTTTGCTACCATGTGAAATTTTACTGTATTGCAAATATTTTTCCTTATAACTTGAAAAAAGTGATGATAGTCGTAGATTTTACAAATCCCAAGCTTACACATTTTCATTTACAGGAACCAAGTCATGCAGAAGAAATCATTGCAGACTGGTTTTCGAATATTTTACATGTCCGTCCCTAGACCCATTCTTGAATGTATTTTGCCATGAGATGTATAATTAAAATCTGAGCATACTTTCATGTGCATTCTCACAACAGATGGTATTTTTTGTTTGTTAAAGGAAACAGTTCAGGATGTTCTAAGATTAAAATATATATGTATCTAAACTATAATTGGAGAATGAAAAGTTGTATGAAGGTTATGGTGGATGTAAGTCTATTATTGAAATATATTTGTATACACACAGAGTCCAGGCTCTCACTGTGGCAAATGGCAGAGTAGTATTCAGTAATATCAGTAATAGTGACTAAAGAAATTTTCATTTATGCATTTATACAAAATAATGTCTACTTGAAACAATAGTAGTATACATTGTGTCATCAATAGCAAAATAAGTCAAGCAATGAAGAAGCAAAATTTATCAGCGACATGAATATATTTGATAAACTACATGCATTTTATATGTAGACTTGTTTGTCTGATTATAACACATAGTATGCATTTTTACATATACATATGTATCTATTTGTAAACTATCATTATTTTAAGAAGCAGTAAGTTCTACATTCTGTGGCTTTAGAATGTAAAAACCCTCTCTTTTCATTTCCATTCTTTAAATAAATCCCTGGAGTTCGAATTTTAAGAGTTTAAAATTCATCATTAATTTACAATGCTTTTTATTAAAGGTTAAAATAATTATTGTATTCAATTACCATAATCATTAATTTCTAGTTGCTGTTTCTTATTTAATGAATGTTTTTATATTCTTTGTCATCTAGTTCAGTCCTCCATCATCCCACAGCATCAAGTAAATAATGCTGTAGAGATTGATGTTAACTGCACACAGAGTAGCAAACCAGAGTTCCAGCTATCAAAGCAGTAAAAAAATTACTCTATAATGCTATTGTTAGAATTCCCTGAAGTGTAGTTATAATAAACTAGAAAACTGGCTAGAATTAGGTTCCTAAAAGTGGTATTGGTTTAAATTGGTTTAAACTTCAGGATTTTGCTATGTAAAGGCAACTGGAATAAAGTTTGTTCGTGTGTGAGTGTTTGTTCTTATGCATTTTGAGAATCCTTATCTCACCTAATAATTAGGTCTGTGAAGCCTAGACACTCACAGCTGGGTTAATCATGCTTCAGAGTCTCTGTACCTGTAGAATTCTACAACACAAATCATCTCTTCCTAAAGTATAAATCTAGTTTTTGTCTGATGAATCACACTGTAGAGAGGTACAGTTTTCTTCAGTAATTATAAAAGGCTTCTAGATCACCAGTGCCTAACAAAAGTTTAGTTTCCTAAAGTCAGGTGAGGGAAATACAATCCGTAATGTCTACGTACAACTTTCAGCCTGATGCATAAGAATTACAGCTTCCAGTATTTACAAGTGGGAAAGGATATTAAGTTAGTCCCAACTCATTAGTGATCAACATTTTTAAAAAATTTTAACAATATTCTACAGGAATAGAAATCAGCAGATTGGCAGATGCAAGAGCATTTAACTCAAATCAAAGTACCAGGTTACTTGTTAGCATCACAGTGTACATCTAGGCTTGCAAATGGCTAGATTTCATTATCCTCTTTCTATCTTCAGTATTTTAAGAATCCAAAATGCTTAGGGGGCATTCCTCGTAGACTAATCAAGTGGATTTCTTCTCTTTTGTAGTAGTATTTTTATATATTGGTCTACTTAGTTTCTGCTTCAGGAATAACAATCACAGGTTAGGATGATGGAAAGTGTGTGAAGGTGAGTAGTGGTGGGTGCTGAGGTTTCAAACTCTCCATCGCCCAAATAAGAAAAAAATAATTACAAAAATTGCCAACATAAAAAAGGCAGTGCAGAAGCCGTTGGACAGCTGCATCCTTCCTGAGTATGTTGAAGAGATGGTAAGAAACAGCAATCCATTGATTATGATCCTCATTTCTGTCTGCCACCAAATTTATTTTGTGCATCCTTTGTTTGCCAGCCTGTTTCTTCAAACTTCTGTGTCAAATTCTGGCTGCCTCTGATGTAGGGGCCCCTAAATCAGCTAAAGGAGTATTTTAATAAGTTATATCTGACTCACACTGGTCTTCACTTTTAGAAAGCAGGGACCTGAATGGCCATTGTTTAATTGTAGAGTTGTCATAAAACAGTCTAGGAAAATTCCCATGTCCTTATGCAGGCTTTTTCAGAGATGTAATTAAATGTAATATTCTCATGTTCATGAAAAGCATTCTTTCCTTGCTGATTTGAGGATGCTGTATTTCTTAAAAGAGAGCTTTAATCATAAAATGACATTTTCCACAAAAATCCATCCTGAACTGATAGTTCCCTCATGATCTCTTCTATTTACATTTACTATAATTAATACTTCAGACAGCTTATTCCTGAGTTCATTATTATCCTTTCTGTCACAATCTCTGGTATTACTAGATCCTCACAGATATCTCTGTGTATTTTTGAGTTTTCTTTGTTAGTCTTTTCCTAAACTTCATAGGGCAGGCCTGAATAACAGTCCTTCAGAAATAATCTCTTCAAACCCCTAAATTATGTTGACTGCCATCTGCTGTAATGCACTTTTGGTCTCAGCTGTGTCCTTCCTTTACAGTAATGTGATTAGTACAAGTGCATACAAGTTTCCAAACGTTGGTCTACCATTACCTCCACCAGGTGCCAGGAAAACATTACATCTCTCATCCCAGTGCCTCTCTCAGGACTTCAGCATTACTGTGTTCAAGCCACGGTGTCTTCTCTGCCTTGGCTCTTGATTCAGCTCCTTCATCCAAGCATTTCAAAGCACCTTTCTAGCCTTAATTAGTTCTGTTTCTGTGCTTGCCTGTCATCACCTCTGTGAGATGACCACAGTGATTATCAACATTAATAGTCTTAACTGAAGTAATGTATTATGATTTCCTATATTGTTTCTCTGTGACAGGCTTTACAACAGCCTTAAATACAACTGGTCTAGAGTATGGCATTGTAGCTCAGACCTAGGAAATTTGTTTGAAGAAATCTTATTTCAAACCATGTGATTTCATTTTAAAACTGACAATACTACAACCTTTTTTTAATCTGTCTAGTCTGAGGCCTACCGTTGTTGTCTTTTTAAAGTATTCTTCTGTTTTTCTTTGTCCAACTTTACCATTTCCTTTCTTTTTAGTATTCTACCTTTTCAGTTTTTATTTTTTATTGCTCTGTATAGCTGTGGAGCAATGTGGTTTGGGATGTTTGCTTTATGAAATATTTTTTTCCGTCTAGTTATTTCTTCAGTAACAATGAAAACACCTTCATTTGTGCACTTATTCTAATTTTAAGTATGTCCTGCATAACCACTCTATTTCCTACCTCCAACAGTCAAGGAGAAGGATTGCACAGGTGAGAGTTGCTTCAGAATAGTTACAGACTGGAAATATTTACATTTTCCAGTATGCCTATAACACGATTTTTCCCAGAAGCTTTTTTTCCTTATTCTCACACAAGATCCACTTCAGTCTGGTTCACTTGGGATATTTGCCCAGCCAGATTATTTTATAATTGTAAAGTTTATTTGCAACAGCAAATAAAGACAGTGTTAAAGACAGTGAAATGTCTAGTTGTGTTGTATTGCAACAGATACCAGTAAGATACCAGTAAGAGATAGATTTTAGGATACTGGTTTTCATGTCAATTATGAGATATTTAATCTTGTCATGAAATGAAAATATTTTTTCAAATATTAAAGTAATATTGAGCCCTGTGTATATGTGTATTCTGACATATTCTCATCCATTCTTCCATTCTTCCAATGTATTTCATTCTTTCAGATTTCTAGCTTTAATGAGATTAAAAGGGATTAGTTATTTAAATATAACTGTGATATCATCATACCTGTGTAGCAGACTGGTGTATATTAAAGAACATGGTTTATAATTCTGGTTGCAAAACAAATGTAATAAGTCTTTAGAAGTATTTTACTCTAGTAGCACCCACAATTCACAGAGCAGTGGGAAAGCAGACAAGGGAGGCGATCTTACCTAAAACCTCTTCCAGAAGACCAGAAACTGGCATTCTGTGCACTCTCTTGCTTACTTTTGCTGTGTTACTTCATTTTCAGCTTTCCTGAAATGCAGTATTTCCAGCAAGAGAATGTAAGGAAGATTCTTACAGATGTTCTGTTCTGCTACGCCAGAGAAAATGAGCAGTTGCTTTATAAACAGGTAATGAAAATAGTGTACAGGTGGCATTCATTGACTCAACATTTTCTATATGGTTTGACAATAATGTACCTCTGTTGTATCTGAAGTTGTATCATAATGCTGAAGTAATCAAAGAGCTGCTTGTCAGCTGGTTGGTAAGTAAGCTCATTGAATAACATATGGTTTTTCCTCATAACACAGTACCTCAAATTGTTTTCTTTAAGGTTGCTAAGTTTTCTAACTTTGAATTTCTTTATAAACATCTTTTTCTTTGTCATTGGCTAAGAAAGAAAAAAACAAAGGAAGGCTTTCTCTGCTTAGGTAAAGAAAGAAAGTATACAGCAGGATTCAAAATGGTAGTGAATAAACAAAAAGCATAAATAGTGACTTCTGAAATTTAGACGAAGTTTGCTATTTTAAGTTTTATGTAATATTTTAAATTCTTCCCCAGAGTGCTAAAGCCATGCATTAAGTTAGCAAATAGATCTTTATCTAACCTTGTAGCATGCAAGTACAGTGCAGCTGACAAATTCCTATTGAGTGAAGGATAAGGGTGCTACAAAATACCACTTTTACAGAGTTACTTGAAGGAGAGTCTGCTCAAACCATTTTTGGTAAAATGTTGAAGAAAGCCTAAGTTGCACTAAGTCTGCATCCACAGAGTTAATAAGTTAATTAATTTCACATTTTTTCTGAAGGTTTTGAAGTAACTGTAAACAGGATACTGTATTCATATAGCAAGACTGATATGCAGAGTATCAACCCAGGTATATTTGTATTTGTTTCTTCACACAGTTAGCTGTAGGCT
This sequence comes from Edolisoma coerulescens, assembly GCA_013397115.1. Taxonomy (NCBI): domain Eukaryota; kingdom Metazoa; phylum Chordata; class Aves; order Passeriformes; family Campephagidae; genus Edolisoma; species Edolisoma coerulescens. The sequence goes on along the minus strand of VWZW01013750.1, from coordinate 805,500 downwards.
GAGTAGAGATTGACAAACCAAGGGATACTCTGTGTGTGTGGACAGAGGATAAACTGTAGAGGAGCCAACTTTAGGTAGATAGAAAATTTGTCATGACAAAAATACAGAGATTCAGTAAATGTGAAGATTTTTATAAAACAATCTATGCTTTCAGACATAGTCTGTGACCACCCTGTCCTCAAGCCAGGGAATAGGGTTGTTTCATGGAAACAAAGGACACATGAGCTGAAGGAACAGTTACTTCTGAAGAATTTCTTAGAGGTTATATAAAAAATGGACTATATAGTTATCAAACGTATGAAACATCTATCAGCTGGTTATTTCTCATGTTTGACGGACAGTGAGCAAGGAATACTCTTGCATAAGAACAATAAAAATGAGATCTAGGAGCTGTATTTTGAAGGGCACTGCTTAAAAAAATACTTTGCAGTATTGAGCCTCCTCTTTCTAGTGAATATAGGCCAGAGTACTGATGCTGGGAAAATGGAAGAACACATTCCAGCTAATTTAGTCTATCATTTATTGAACAAGAAGTATTATTTTACTCTTTGATATGACTTAAAAGGACTTAATTACCCTCTGCTCATATTTAAAATCTTCTTGATTCCTTACCAAGAAATAATACCTTTCTATATAGGGATGGAATATTTAGCCAGATCAAATTTAAAAAGAAAAAAAAGTGCTGCGTTTCATCACAAGCTGTTAAAGCTATTATTTTCTGCTAGGTGACACCCCGTTTAACATAGACCATATTGTTAATAGTTATGGGATTTTATTGAATTAATGAGACTGTTATCATGTAGTAGAATGTCTTGCTGAGTTAATTGAAACTGCAGAGATTATATAAATGGTATTAATGAACTTTGACTGCCTGATGCCTCAGCTTTAATAAAGACTGCTTGGTGGGCTAAATGAACATAGGCAGATAAAAGAACAGGTTCAATTTTGTGAGCCTACAGGCTGTTGACAAAGAAAACTTCTTTGCCTCTGTTTTCAACTGGCGTGCATCAGTAGTGTGGTAGTTCCAGGAAGGGGTTGCTACAGGAAAAAGGGGAGAGGAAGTTCAGAAAATTAAATGAATTTGGATCATGAAAAACTGTTGATTTAACTTCTCTGAAGTGTGTTCAGTATATCACCCAAGTCTTGCGGTGCTGTGCCAAGTCCACAAAATAGCAAATGATTGTGGTTTTCCTCTCTTGTTGTGGACATGTGTTACTTATATTAGGAGCTTTGCTTTTTTCTTACCTCATTTTAAAAGGGTGGGTTTGTCTGGTTGGTTTTTTTTTTTAAATAATGCTCCTTTTAGCTTATTAGTAAGATCCTCCTTTTTTGTCCCCGTGCTCCTCTCTTTCTAGACAACATTTTTTTCATGTCCCTCATTACCCTTCTCTGAATTAGCTGAAAAGAAATAGCCTATGGTAGCAACAGGATATGTTTTTTCCTTCTTTTATCAAATATCTATCTAGTAGTCAGTCTCCCTGATGTAGTGTTTTTACCAGACTCAAGCCCCAATTCCCATGATAATTTCCACTACAGCAAAGCCCAGCATATTTTTGAGAAAATAATGAAGGTTGCCATTTATTCATCAGTAACGATCATCTCCAAGTTGTTGTCTCCACAGTGACCTGAATACAAAGCCCAGATTAAGGAGCTTGTCTTCATATGCAGTTTCCATCATGGGGACTGGTCCTTTTGTCGTCCATGAGAATTCCTCTGTCTCATTTGTATGACCATATACAAAAGATACAATTGCCATTAGAATTATAAAACTTGGCCAATGAATGAAGACTGATACTTCTGTCTGTCAGCATCTGTCCCTACCCAATGTTATCTTCCAAAATATTTGGAAAAAGTTATAGTTCCTTGACAATTTGCATATTTAAAACATTCTCTTGAAACTATCACATAGCATCAGCATATAGTCTTACAAGAGGCAATCAATAATGTTTGTTTAATATGCATAAATGCATGAAAGTTGTCTTTGTAGTAGGTTTTCTGGGGTTTTTTGGCCAGCGTGAAGGAACGTTTTATTTGATGAGGAAAAATATATTTCTATCCCTAGTCAAAAGGAGTAGAATGGTGTGGAGCTGTATTACAGATTTTAAAGGCAGAATCGTCTCTGGGATCACTGAATTTTTAAATAGGAGCTGCAAATATAAAATCTAAAGAGAATAGTGTATTGTACTTAAGAATATGTAAAAGCTACTCTTAGAGTTCTTCTGTAAGACTGGTGATAAAATTCTGGTCCTAGTTACACTAAAAAGAAATAGTGAAAATTAAGCTAAATCACTGGGCTAACTATTGTTTGTTCATGATTTGATTGCCCTTAGAGAAGTCAATATAATTTTGAAATGCATTGATTCACTTGTCATTGTAAAAATGCTATAATTCTGGTTTCCTTTCTAAACCATAGACTGTATTATGAAATCAATATTTTGTTGTAGCTGGGAAGTGTCATAAAATTATCTGAGCTCTGTCAACTTATTTATTAACTAAATAAGAGTTTTAGTAAACTGTAGCATTGAAAAAATGTGTGTATGCATATTACACTGGTAGGTTTCTTGCCAAGCTAAAAATCTCTAAACATTTGAAGTACTCTTGTAACTGAAAGATCAGAGATATCTTTTTGAAATCCTGATATTTCATCATCTGTTTGTTTTGGTTTTGTTATATGTGGGCAGCCACATTATGATTCTATTTTATTATAGAGTTGATATATTATTATGCTGGAAGAATGTGTGATGTGCTTTTATCTTTTATAACTAATTCTTATTTTATGTCCTCTTTCTTTTTCTTCCGCTTATATGTTTACAGCTTAGGTGGTAGTTTTTTTAGATAGTCAAGTTTTTTGGCATTTCCATTTCTCCTATTTCATGTTTAGTATATCAGGCGAATATAAGATTAGACGTGGAACTGTTAATTAACCAAGGGCTGTATGTGTGGAAGTACAACACTGGTTATTTAAATATTTTTGCCACTTATATATTGTCTAATCCTGGACCTTTCTCCTTTGATATGATCATAATATTTTAAGAAATCTAAACTTGACAATTTGTAATCTAACCCATTTGTTGTGTTTTACATCAGCTTCTGAAATCAAATGGCTATATTTGGGTTTTGTTTTTCCTAACTGAATTTCTCTTTAGGCTTCGTCTTTCAAAGTAATCCCTAAAGGTTCAGAAATAGGAAGGGAAAGAAAACATCCAAACTTCAGCCCTGCCGTTGAGGCTATAACAGTCATCTCAGTCCCTAGGAAATTAAAATTAAATTTCCTAGGATTTCAGTTGATGGCATACAGAGAGATTGTCAAAACTTTTGTCAATATTGTCAAAAACTATGCATCCAAGCATACTCAGAATAGTTAATGACATAGGGCGGGCTTCCACGTCTCGGGTCAGTTCGGACCACTTAAGGAAAATGCCCATTATTTCCAGTAAAAGTTCAAGGTTTTTAGTAGTGGATCTGTTTGGTACATACGAAGCTGGTAAGCTGACTTCCTGGTGTTGAGCACTCCTCAGATGCTGTGTGGAATATCAACTGTTACACCAGCAAAGCAGCAGGGTCGCTCACAAGCGTGTAACACTTCCCGTGTTCACATCTGTGCATCACTGAAAGGGCTACAAAAGCAAGTGCAGAGGCTTCCTGGCTTGGAACTGCAACCATTAAAAGTTGAACAGCTCCTATCAGGGGACCCATCATCTGACTCCTGACAGCAACCTGAAATGCTGTTGAGCTTGATGAACCAGCCCCAGTGCTCCTTCTGCAGCAGGATAGATGAGATAATCTTCCTGGAAGCCCTGTCTGCCCCGAGCACTGACCTGGAGTCACGACTGAGGCCCCACTCGATGAAATAGTTGCACCCTTGAACTGGAGCACTGCTGGCAGCAGGTTCTTCCTCCTACAGCTGGGCAAGGACTCCATCCAGAGCCAGTCCCAGCAGGGGTAGACTGGGGACTTGGCACCAAGCCCCAGCTGTAATTGGTGTTTTTGGGCAGAGGTCAGGAATTCCCTCCCCTTGGAGGGATCCTTGTGTCCAGAGGCAGACACACAGATCCTTCTTCCCACATCCCTTCCATCACCAAAGGGCTCCCCTCTCTTCTTTTGTATGGCTGACCCCTGCCCCAGCCTGGAGCTTGCACAGCTCCTACCCGCTGTCCTAGTCGCGACACTGGGATCCCGACGCTCCTGGGTGGCCCAGCCGTGCTTCTACTGCTGGCCCAAGTCCTCAACTGTCCACTCATTTTTTTTTTTGATGTGATTCCTGCATGTTCCTATATTTTTTCTGTATCTTAATATAGATTGCATATATAAGTAGTACTCTGCAATGGAACAGTACAAGGTCTTCTATGCATTGTGTTTAATGAGTTTATTTTGAATGTTGACGTAACAACTTAAAAGAAAGAAAACCAAAAAACAAAAAAACTTATTTTAATTTTCATGTCCTTAGAATTGAAAGTTTCATTTTCCTTCTCAAATAGCTACCCTTGTCTCCTTTGGAGCCTACTGTTACACTTTTATGTATGGTTTTGGAACAGTATAAAATACAAAATAATTCTACATTTTGTAATTTTTCCCTATTGCTGATCTCTGTACTGTAGATCATTGTTATAATTATCATAAATAAAATTCATATTTATGAACATGGATCTTGAAGTAAACAGCCAGGTGCAGGGTTGCCTACCATTGCCAATTTGTTGTGTGTTGCGTTAGAAAAAGGGAGACTAACTTGTTTCTGTATATTATAGAAGAATAAACACTTGGATTTAATCAGAATTTAAGATAAAAGCCATTGATTATGAAACTGTTCTGTTAAGAATGTGAATGAATGTTCATGCTTTTAGTTAGTCTGCACCTAATATTGCCCTCTGCCTTGTGCTGTGCATTAGGAACTATTACATGACTGGAAAATCTAAATATACGTTTGCTTTTCAATTTCTGTTTAGGGCATGCATGAACTTCTAGCTCCCATTGTCTTTATCCTACATTGTGATCACCAGGCTTTTTCACATGCCAGTGAAGCTGCACAACCAAGGCAAGCATTGCGTTTTATTTGTATAAAAATCCGCTTTCTTTAAAATATAAGTTGGCTGAACTATAGCTTATAAATATCTGTTCCATAATTCTTTGTTTATAATTCATGAATTAATATCAGAAATCATTGCATTCTTGTGCTTTGATGGGAATATCCTTATTTCATCTTTCCTACTACATCTTCTGAGACTTATTCATTGGCCCCTTCACAGACATTGGCTGGTGAAAAAATGGGGAGACAAGAAATACAAGGAAAACCTTGATCTAAAAGCTTACATACCTACCTGCAGTTCCACCTCATCCTTATTGTCAGAAGTGGTTTTGTTTTTGTCATTGCAGAGAGGAGACAGATTAGTGAGCTACCCTCACAGAGCAGACATCTTAGCACTGACTCTCTTTCCTCATATCTTAAAAGGGGAAATAATCATTGAAGACAAATTGTTGTGATTGGTATTTCTTTCATCACCTGCAGTGTTGTAGCTGTGATATCCAACTATTCTTTGACTTGGTGGTAACATTATGTTTAGCTATTGATCCTCCATTTCGTTCAAAAGTGTGTATGTGTGTATGCATGCAGTCACATTCATACATATAAAATACTGCATCACACATGACTGTCTGCTTTTATTCTTGCCCCATATGCAAGGCTTTTGTTTTTATTAAAAAAAAAAAAAAGGGAACTAGTTTCATTCTTGTGATATTTAGAACATTTCATTTGGTTTTTTTGCACTCTGTTCTGGAGTCTAGCTGTGAATAAAAACCAATTTCATTATATGTGCAATATACTATAACCTCTGTAGGTACCCCTCCATGTGACTGCCCAAAGGCAGTATTAAGATGGTTATTTACAAGTGTGTGTTTTTATTCAATGTCTGCCCTTAGATATCCTAAAATTACCTAGAAGATGCTCTTCAGTGCTAAGTAACTTAAAATAACCGTGTGTTATGTGCAGCATTCTGTTCCATCCGCACTGAAAAAGTAGAGCTAAGCAGCAAAGTAGATGGAAAAGAGGTGCTGTCACTGATTAATTGCTGTTAAAGTACAATAAAAATACAGGCTATTAAAACAAAATAAATTAATGTTTTGATACTGCATATTTGACCAGTAACCATATTTTTTTTTGTTTGGGACAAACAGTGATAGATTGTGCAGCAATCAATTATTCTAGATCAAGCATATTCAAATAATACATTGTGACATTCCGTAATTTGTTATTTGGAATAATTAGATGGTTACTTCATTGTAGTACAGACAAGGCAGCTAATTTGGTTTTGATCTTTATAAAAAGGAAAGACTTCATTTGTTCAATGGAGTTGCTCTTTTTAATTAAAAAGGCTAGTTTTCTCATTTGCACTTTATATGAAAGTTGGCTTATAAATACATAATAGTACATGCAGAACGCTGACCAAAAATAAACATTCACATTTGGGTTGTTCACTGTTGCCTTTTTCAGCGAGGAAATGAAAGTTCTTTTGAATCCTGAATATCTGGAACATGATGCCTAGTAAGTTTTAACAAGTTTTTTTACGTTTAATTTGCTCTTACTTGTAATTGACACCATTATTTAACACCAAGTTTCTGGGTTGTTTCCTTTCAGTGCTATGTTCACATGTCTTATGAAAACAGCAGAACATTGGTTTTCAACTTTTGAACATGACAGTCAGAAGGTAAATATTGCTTTAAAATGTACTTGTGTTTTTAAGCAAATGTGATTTTAATATGATTGATGTTATTTAAAGCTTATTAGACATCTATTAACTTGGTTAAAGCAGTCTCAAATAAGTTTACAATCTTTAAAGGTTCTTCAGAATTTGGTCATAAGCACTTATGGAATGTCCTCCTGTCTGTTGAAAGATCACTTGGTAATCAAAAGCCAAGTGTGCTAGCACAGATTTTTCTGTATATAAGTCATGTTCTTATGTAGCATTTGAAAGAGTGCCTGTCATAGGCACTTCGGTGTGCCCAGAACCTGTGCAAATGTCATGTTAAATAAATGCCTGTAGGTAAAGTATTAAGGCTTGAATTATTTTCAGCTGTTTACAATACAAACAATTTGCTATGAAACCGAAACTTTAAACATAGCCTGTCCATCGAAGGTCGGGGTGTATCTTTCCCTGGCATAATCACTCCACTTCGTCCATTTTTTTCTTCTTAACTTCAGGATAGTCAAACAGGGGGAAGGTCTGTGCCTTCAGATCTCTTGTGTATCTGTATGGACACCACTGAATTTAGTATGTTACTGCTTTCATAAAAGTTCTGCAGTGTTCTGAGTTTAGTTCTGCAGAACTCTCCTTTGCAGGGACTGTCTAGAGACCATCTAGTCCTTGCCTAAATTTTTTCATGCATGGCAGGAAGGACAATTCCTTCAGTCAGTTGCTCAAGATTTCCTTTGGCTACTTCTTCTCCTTTCTCTTTCCATCTTTAAAGTTTCCCCTTTTTTTATAATTCTGGAAAATGATTTGTGTGGTGGAGTATATGTATGGAGGCTCTAGCAAAATATTATTAACAGTATTATGGGTATTGCTAAGACTTCCAGTGTATTATATCCTGAAAGAGTTGGCCTCCATACTTAGTTTCATCTTGATTCACTTCAGCATTTTTTGCATAGACCATGACAATACCTAGAGTTAACAAAAACTTAATGAGAATTTGGTTGGTTCTGGATATCCATATGAGTGCACCAAAACCTATAGTTGCAAACTGTGATTAGGGAGTACTAGTTTGAATGGTGGTTTTGTCAGTCTAATGAAGAAAAAATTGTTCACCCAAGACTCATTTAGAAGCATATATTTTCTTTAAATATTTAAAATATTATATATTTTATCCGATACAGAGCATTGGCATCTTGGCCTAAGCTATCTACACTTATAAATTACTTGGATTTTTATATAATTTCAGTAGCTAGGGTTAAAGCATATGAGATTCAAATTTTATGAAGTTACTACATAGGCACTTTTATTGAAATAACAAGGCTGTGAGATATGTTTCTCTGAGTGTAGCTTTTCAAAATTCTGTGTATTCAAATGTATTTGTTCCAGTTTCTGTGACAGAGGTGGTAAAGTCTGAGGCTGAATGTTATTCCAGGAAATAACTAGGTCTGCTTACAGTCTTGGAGTACTTGGGTAGAAAGTGAAAGTTTACATTGCCCTTTCCAGTCCTTTCATGGCATAAAAAATTAACAATGCAAAGAGAATGGATTAATATCTAGTTGTTTGTTCTTGTTCTTTGCAAACATGTATAATCTTTAATAATCCTTTCTTGTACATATGCCTTTTACAATCATGACTTTCAGGGTTAGCTACATAATAAAGTGTGAATCTTCACAAAGGAAGCAATGAAAGCGTGTGCTCTAAGAGACATGTTACATTTTACAGCCTCTAACAGTTGTTTCCATTACTCCCAATTGCCATTAGAGGAGCTTCTCCAGCTACTCCATTCCCTAGTGGTTAATGAGAGAAATCTGTCCGCAGTTTAAACTTGTACTATGTCCTAGCCTCTCTTTACTGCTGTAGCATTTGTTTCCTAAATGCATGAATATATAAATTGTATTACTATCGACTACCAGCCATTCCAGTTTGTGTTGTGGTAGGTAATGTTTTGTGGCAGGACTTGGTGACTGTTCCTAATACTTAGCTAAAGTTTTCAGCTGTATTTCACTGGTATTCATATTTAAACTGCTCTTAGGGGTGAATCTGGTGCTCTCCTATAAACAATGTAGCACATTCTGAGCCGTCCCTCGTTTTTTCTTTTTATTGAGAGCCACATCCTTTTCGGATTGATCATTTGTATTTCATGTTAGTAATAGTTGACTAAACACATGCACTCAAATTTTTTTTGCAAGACTTAAAAGCTCACAAAAAGAAAACAGGTGTTTTCTCTCACGTGGCAAATAATTATATAGTGAGTATGAGCAGGGGCACAGTATTGTGTTGGCCACTTGGCTTTAGGCACAGGCACTGTGAGTCATTTCTAGTTAAACATTTTGGCGGCTTGGTTTTATTAGTTTATTTGAGCATCTTTCTGTTTGGGCTGTTTGTTTCACACCAGCTATGTGATTTTTGGAGCAATTTCAACTGACTAGAGGTATTGTCATTTTCTCAACCAAATTGCATGAGATAAGACAGCAGACATGACTTTGTTGCGCTCTAGTCATGCACCGAGCTTCTTGGTGGAGTACACGGAATCAGGAGGCATGGACAGGCAAGGCTTTGTTACTGGCTGCAGCTGCTTCCTCACAGATTCTGTCATGCCTTGAAGATTTCTGTTAATAGGGTTAATTTCTGAGATGCTGATAAACTGCATTTTGATGGATACCATTTACTTATCTCATGCTTTTAGAAATGGCAAGCCAGCATGTACTATTGGATGCACTTAGCCATGTTTGATAGTCAGTCAGTCTGACAGTCAGCAATGTGTCAGTGCTGCATTATGCCAAGGTGCACAAATGCTGCAAGTGACAAATAACTCCAATTTTGGCACAGAGGAAGCTTGCATTAGTTTTGATATTCACAATCTTTCCACACTTGAGCCAGGGTTTAATAATCTGTCTTGTAATTTTGTAAAGATGGCTTGAAACCCACAGACAACTAATGGTGTAAAGACTTAACTGAGTAATAGCTAGTCTTTTCATATTACAAGTTCAAATAAGCAGAGGGATTCTGATACTGAGCTTTCTATATAAGGTTTTATGCCTATAATAAAGAAAAGCTTAAAAACACAAGTCTTTTGAATCATCAGTTATGAATGCATGAAGTGGTCAAGCTGAAGTTAAAGTCAACTTGAATAAACCACAATAAAGTTCATACCCCAGATGCATGCCAAGTGACAGAACATGCACAGTCTACAAATACATTGAGTTACAGACTTTTATGGTTGGTTTCAAAGATAAATTCATATGTTTATGAAAAAAATTAATATAGACTGACATTAACATTAAGGCAGTGTCACCATATCATGCTTTAAGAGTGGTTTTCTGTGTAGAAGAAGATGAGTGGATACCTATTTTCAATATTTTGCATTCTAGCATATGACCAAGAAAATAGTGAAATGGGTCTGAAATGATGGGAAATAGCCATACAATGCAGAAATAAAATTCAGGGTAGAAAGTAGCCTGCCCAACTTGGTAAGAAAGAACTTAAAAGAATATTTTAAAAAATAAGGTAGGAGAAATATCCTTTCTCAATGTACCTGCAGCTGTGAAGAACTTCGATATTTAACTGAGAAACAGCATTGCTTATTAGCCTCTAAGACACTGGATGTTTTATTTCAAATTTCTATTTGTTAGAATAGCACAGGTTTTGAATAAATGCATGCCATGTCAGTGAGCTTTATTTGACAGTCTGAGGGAGCTTTTTTCAAGTGATTTGCCAGAGTATCTTAAATGAATATGTCTTGGTACCACAATACTATGGTTAAACTACCCCACTATAATAGACAGATCAGTCCCTTCGCTGCAATTGCCATAGCAAAGCAACAATTAAGCAGATTTTAAGATACAATTTATAATCAATCAGGTCCTTAAATAGAAACATATTACCTGAAATCGCTGCTCAACATCCTACCATATTTTCTGCAGTACAGAAATCGAATCATTACAAAAAGGTACTTCAAGCAGAGAAGATCAACATAAAAAATAGACTTTTTGGTAGACATTATTAAGTGTTCACTGCCCGTTTGAATGTTAAACCGTATTGTAAGTGATTTTGAAATAACTATAGGAAACAACCTTGGGAATAGCTTATACAACAAAAACAAACTTTCTTTTTTATTGAATGTTAAAAATAATGCTCTTTTCACAATATTGAAACAAGTCAATTTGTATTTTAACAATGTAAAATGCAATGAAGTCTTCTGAAATTATTAACCCTTTGAGCTGGATAATGCTTCTCTATTAATAGAGTGAGCAAAAGTGTAGTAAATAGCAGCTGTTTTTCAAAGTGAAGCTTTTGGGTCAGAGGTCATGATGACAGATTGTAGCAAAATCATTGCAAAATTCTTCTCTTCTTATTGTTCCAATTTTCCCTGTTTTATAACCTTAACATTGTTCCGAACAGCTTAATTCTCTCTTTCCCTGTCCCCTTATCTTTCCCTTGATAGGTTTGACTTGTGCTTTTAAATTTCTCATTCTCCTTTTTACATGTTTCCTGTTCTGTGCAGTTCATTACTTGCTGCATTTCTTTCTGGCATTCTGTCTCTTTTTCAATAATACTTCACTTTTTTGCAAGAAGAAGAAATTTAAAGCAGTATCATGTTCAAGGATGCTAATACTCCACTGGTTTTCACTTGATGTGTGTTGTGTTGTATGTAGATCATGGCATAGTTTGCACAGCCCTCAGGTCCAACCAACTGCTGTCTCATTGTTCTGTTTCTTTTTTCCTTAAAAAGTTTCTGATGCTTTATCAAAGTTGTGTAGGTTTTAAGGTGCAGCCACTGGATTTTCTGTGCAAGGGAAGCCTGTTTAGAAAGGATTGTTTGAAAATAAGTTACTTCCTATTTGGTATGCAATTTATTGTCCTCTGAGGGCATATATTCTCTACTGAGTTACCATTCATCTGCTTTATTCTGGGCTCAGACTGCTGATATTAAAGCTAAAATAAAGCTGTCAACACTTTGTCAGAGCATGAAAGTAAAGCATGCACGTAAAAATTGATGTGCAGAATGACGGGCACTCCTTGGCACTCCTGGGAAGGGGAATCCCACAATACCTTCTGCAGAAGTGGATACTTGAGATTCCTCTTCTGCTGCAAAAAAAATGAGTTATTACCGTGTTTATTTGGAAGCCAGTGTTTACAACAAAGGAAATCTCCTGTACACAATCCCTTTAGACAATAAGGCTTCATGGGTTTTTTTTTTTATTCACCCTGTTTTCTGTATCTGCAGGAGAAAGACGTGGTAATAACACCTATGCCCTTTGCAAGGCCACAGGACTTAGGGCCATCTATTGCTATTGTAGCAAAAGTAAATCAAATTCAGGATCATCTGCTGAAGAAACATGATATTGAGCTGTACATGCATCTGAACCGTCTGGAAATTGCTCCACAGATTTATGGACTGTAAGTATTTGCAAAGCATTATTTTATTTAATTCCTTGGGGATTTTGTTTTACTATATTAGGAAATTTTTTCCCTTAAATTTTGGATTAGAGGAATGGGACTAGAAAGAAGTACTTACCTCTTAGAACTTACTTGTTTTGCAGCATTATAGTAAATGCCACCCTACTGTTGTTGTGACACTGCTATTTCCAGTGCAGATAATGTCTATTCAGCTACATATTAGAGAAGATGATGAAGACTGCTGTACTTACTGAATCAAGTACAGAGTCTACTTGGAGTTCTCCTATAAGAATGCATGGGATAATAGGACCCCAAAAACTATTAGCATTGAGTGGTTTATTTACTTAATTTTATGACTAGTTTAATATCAGTGAACTTTTCCCTATTGTTGTGGGGTTTTGGATGCTGGTAATGCAGGGGAAGGGGAGGGGCATGTTAGAGGTGAAGGCAAGGCTATAATAAATTGCCTGTGTACAGAGTCAGCCCAGGTAGTCCCTTTTCCATGAAGCTGCTTCCTAGCCAGTCAGCTGATTGTGTATTGTATACCCCCATTCCAGGGGGACATATTGGGCCAGGTGTGGCTGTGGTTGTGGCCTTATCCATGTGTTTGTGCAGCACTGAATCCAAACCATTTATAGCTGCTGTAGTCAGTCTGGGTCAACACAGAGTGTGCAATTTGTGTGCACCATGAGTGATGGTCAGTTGACTGTGGTTTTGAAGAAGAATCTTGCCTTCATTGTCTGGAATTCTAGACATCTGATTCATTTTGATCATTCCTTAAGGAGTTGGCAAGCCATATGTGCAGTTGCAGGGACAGAAAAAATGACACTTTTTTTTAAATTATTTTTTGCACTTATTTCAAGTAAGATTGGCTTTGCCTTAAATGGAAAAAAAAAATTATAGGTGTGAATTTCCAAATGCAATTGTGGATTGTAACAACTCAATAAAAAATAGAGAAAGAGAAGGAAAAGGTGACTGTGTAAATGTCAGGCCATAACTGCAATACTTAACACTAAAGTCTAATTTGATGTTACCATAAAATGAAAAAATGCTGCAACTTAATATACTCTCAAGAGAAGAGTTGAACTACTTATTAATAACTTATATTAGGAAGATAAATGTAATTCTACAAAACTTATGTAAATACATTTTATAGGTATGAGTTACCTATAGGGGAGGAAAAATAAGCCCAGTAAACTCAATGTATTAAAAGTACAAAGAAGACAGACTGTCCCCTTACAATATTTTTTGCATAGTGTATTTTCTTAATATCGTCACGAGTCTGGAAGAGAAAGGAAGCATCCCTAATAAACTTCAGGGGTAGTAATGAATAAGTAGGCTGTATAAATATCAACGAAAACAAAAATACATTGTTTCATTTATGAAGACTTACGAAAACAAAGAGAGAATAAAATCAGTTAAACTTCAGAAATTTGCAAACAGATATTTTGGGGCAAAAATAATTCGTACTGTAGGTATTCATGTCAGTTTAGGATTTTGCCTTTCAGTAAGAGAAATAATTGGAAGAAAAAATTATACTTTAGCTCTAAACATAATATTATAATAACAGAAGAACGATGCAGTCTGGTGTGGCATAAATAGAACTGAATCTGAATAAAGAAATTTACAGTTAAGAGAATGAATTATGAGAGAGAGCTTCAGGCTGACTATCAGGAAAACCTTACTAACAGGGAGCTGTTAGACTGTAAAATAATATATCAAAATTAGCAAAGGAAAAACCATCAGAATGTTTTAAAAACAGGGTTTGAAAAGCTCTCAGAAAGGGGTGGTATCATACAGACAGAGTCTGCATTGGCAGAAGAGGAAAGTAGGTTATCTGTGAGGTCATATCCTGCTCTGATTTCTGATTTGATATAGACAGGAGAAAGAGAAAGGGAAAGGAGCATGACTGTGTTGTATTATTCTCACCTTTAATGATGCCTGAACTCTTCAGAGTAGTAATTTCCAGTAGTGAGCCAGCTGACAGTCTGAGATGCTGTATCTTTTCCTGTATTTAACATTTCTTGAACTAGAAACAGCATTTCTTAAACAACATAGGTTATCAATAATTGCTTAACCTAACCAAAGTGCAGAATTCATCTGAGTTTTTTGTTGAAGTTTATTGTTTTGCTGAAGATTTACCAACAATAAATATTCATCTGTCAGCCTTGATACCACTCAAAAAATATGCAAATGGTAGAAGAAAGACTGGGAAATTTGCTCAACAGATATTGCAGCATTCTTAGAGAGCAAGCTCAGTGTGAAAGGCCTGTATTTAGTAGCAGTCTACCCTAACCTGTACAAGTTATAAAGTTCACTTATTTTAAAATACAGCATTTTATACTTTGACTCCTTCTATAACCTTCTGGGGCAAGGCAGAAACAATTACTTGCATTTTCATACAGTTGATTCCATCCTTTGATGTTTTCAAATGCTTCTTTTTATTTTTCAAACACTAGCATGACTTGTTCTGCTGGGAGGTCAGGTACCCTGTTTGTACATTTCCGTGTTCAGAAACTGTCCTTTACAATAAAATGTGGTTATACACTTCCTGAAATTATGCTTACCTGCTTACGAGACCAAGTTTAACAGGCGTTTCAGTACGTGTGGTACGACTCGTTAATTTTGGTTGCTGCCCTGTTTTGAAGTTTTACCTCAAAGCAGTAGATTGCCTTCTCTTCCAGAGTGCAGCAGTGAACAGACTTCGCATTCCCTGGCTGTCTCATTCCATTGCTGATTGGGAAGAGAACCCAGTTAGGTACAGCAAGGTATACTGGGTCCTGGCTATACCATACTTCCATGCTCTGGAAGTTCAAGCTGGTGTCACAGACAGCAGCAGCCTTAGCACAGGAATTTCTGTATCTGGAAATTTTGAGACTTCACTTTCATTCACTTGCAGTCAGCCACTTCTTGTCCCTGTGATAATTATTCAGCTGCTATTAATATCAGCTGAAATGGATCCAGCAATACAGAGATAAAGGTTTTGTGCCTTATCATTCTGCGGTGTTCTTTCTTTGCCATGCCTCTAGCCTGGACCCCAAGATAATGTTTTGCAGAATAACATTGTTTCACTCGTCTGGTAGTACTGTGACTAGTCTAACCAAACTATAATAATTATCTTCTCATATCTAATTTTGTACTTTGTAAAGTCAAGTACAAGAATGGTTTGAAAATAAAATTGGATTGATTGCATTAATAGTTTAGTGACATGCTTTCCTGACAATAAACTTTCTCTAAATAAAAAGAAAAAAGTGCTAGGATTGAACATAAAGATTGGATATTCCAAAGGGTTGACAGATTGAATATTCAGTTTAATTTTAAAATTAGATGAGTTAACAGTGATTAATGTCCTAGATTAATTGGTACTCTGATGTTAATTTCTTTGACCCTTACATCTAATTCATGTTAAAGTACAAAATAATTATTGCAAAATGATACTGCATTTTCCACAGTGGCCAATGTTTGCAGGGACAAATTAAGCAGGTTAGGCTCTCAGCTTGAGAAAGGACAGGGTTTGAGGAAAGTCTTCATATACTTGTATCATATTACATTTTCTTCCATTTAAAGGAATTTGTAATAGGCAACTTCTTTTACATTTTGGTGAAAAGATGAATTAATTGGAAAGGTCCTACAAAATATCATTATTACCACTTTATTTTATGTACTGAGGCTGAATTATATTGCACCAAATTAATTTCTCACAGAACTGCATGCAATAAGTACGGCCAGATCATGTAAATATATATGATACAGTTGTATGGAAATAATACACAGAAAGATAATGACAAGGCATAAGGATAAGAAGCTTTATTTAAGAACAAAAATTAAATGTTGGCATAAACTCACCAGCTTCTGCATCATAACACTGATGGCAGTATTATACTGGCTCTGTGGCCATCAGTCAGAGACGCTGCCCACTGCAGCTCCAGAGGCACCCAGCCCTGTAGCCTGGTGCCACCATGGCACTTCAGGAGCAAGCCTACCTCAGGAGGCAAAGAAATAAAAAAAAAAAGAGAAGGATGTAAACTAAGTTGCAGGGGAACTAGGCAGGAGTGTAGATTTGAAGATAGCATTGGAAAGGTTATGATATGGTAAAGTCAACAGCAGATGTGCTGTTCCACTGTTTCTGTTCTTACTTGCTTTGCTATGAGCACTGCTGTGGGGCATCCACCTGTTTTAGCTCTTCGCCCGAGCCATCATGGTACCAGGCAGTATTCTTTTGCGTAATCAGATTGGTCTCTGGAGGGAGAATTTAAAGGATTTTATCTGTGAACATATTCATTGTATCTGAAAAAAAAAAAATCCCACTAGTTATCAGAATAAGAAATCTTTATGATCTACAGAAAAAGTAGATCAAGGATCAGTCTTGCTAAGGAGAACTTTTCCGATCATCCAGGGTGCCTGAGTTTATTTTGGATTCTCACACTAAAAGAAAATGAGATAATATATGACATGGTCCAAACCCATTACATTTCCTCTGTAGCTTTTAATCCAGTGTCATCAATCAATTGGACAGCAATTACAATGAAAGCAACTTTGAGCTATTGTGCACGTAGTAGAGGAACCACCAAAATCTGGCCCTGCTTTTAAAAGGCAGGTATCTGGCAGTGAGTATCTAGAAATGGGTAAGACTAAGCAAATACAAATACAAAGCAAATACAAAGTCTTTCTGAACAAAGCAACAATTCTCATTTGAATGTCCAGGACCAAATTAATAATGAATTTAGTATCTGGGATTGCTGTTGATTTCCAGTATTTATTTTCTGTTTGAATTAAACAAAGCATTATATGTAAAACAGATTTTAATGGACTATAAATCCCAGCTTGTCTGTCAGTAGAGGGCTTGTTGAGGGTTTAGTGCCAGATGACCAGGCCTTTCTAAAAAAGGTTAATGTCTGCTGTTGGTCCCACAAATTACAAGATAAAGTCTACTGGATTTTTAGATAGAGCTTTCGGGGGCTGACTCAGACATCTGAAGACATTACTATGGTCTTTCATTGTGAAAAAAGTACTGTGAGAGGAAACCGTTCTAAGTTCTGAGTTAGGTCACAGAAGGAAACACGTCTGAAGCTACTTTAGAAAGCTACCATGTATTTTGATGGAGACAGGGATTGCCTCCTCTACTGCTGGCATACCAATTGACTGCAATGGTTTACTACTTTAGATTACTTCCTCTTTGTAAATAAATGAGAGCAATTCTTGAAGATCAGGGTAGGTATCTTACCTCAGGCAGCAGGCAGATCCTGCTTAACTCTAAAAGCTGCTTTTCTTCTGTTTTGAAGTAAGGCTACTCACCCTTTCATGTTCTTAAATGATAGATATCTGTTCCTCATTGCTGAGTTTCTCAAAAAGCTTTCTAGTTCATTAGTGGAAAAAATGTGTATTTCATTTTGTGCTGCTTCTTGTTGTGCATTAGGTTGAAAATTACAGTATGATGAACTTGCAATTTTATCCTTTTTCCCAACTGTCACAAATAGTATCTTAGTCTTACCTTTGACTTTTAAGATTTTAACATGTAAATAATGTAAAAGACCACTCTCTAAACAGAATGAAGGATTGGTTGAGGTGTCAAAAATGTTTGTCAGAGTTTTACTCTCCTGCTGCATAATTATGTGCTGAGATGATAATGAGTAGTACTGGATGTCTGTGAGGATGGAATGCAGATTTGTCATTTTGTTGCTCCTTGATGCAGGTGATGTGCTTCCCATATGAAGTACAGGGAGTTACCTTTATCTGGGAAGGAAACAAGCAAGAAAGCTTCCATTTTGACTTTTTCACATACCCTAAAAAGAAAAAAAGCTGGTAGCATTAAACATAAATAGGCTTAGATTCCACTGGATTTGAATAGAATTAGTATCTTCTTAAACCTGTGATGAATTTAGTAGGAATATAGACAGGTGTTTGGAAGGCTGTCTTTGTCTTTTCTTTTTTTTTTTTTTTTTACTTCTGTAGACAGTAGCTGTTGACTATAAAATCAGAACAATGTATGGAGAAGTTCTACTCCAGTAAGGAATTTAAGGTGCCATATATCAAGTATTTACTTCCCCTTTGCCTTCTTTATACTTAAATCATATCAACTGTTCAGGTTAACCAGCTACTGTTTAATTTAGTGCATCATTTTGTTTCTTTCAATGACATGGAACTTACTCTAGAAAACTCATCTTGGAAATTGGTACAAAAAAGGCAATAAGTAGGTCAAGTAACTGTTGCCGAAAGTAATTTTCTCAGCATATGCCTAAAAAATGAAACTGTGCTAACATGCCCATGCTAACATGATGTTAGGAGGCAAAATACAGCACTCTGGACTTAAGCATTTGCTAGTAGCCCAGACATTTCCTGTAGAATCCAGTCCTGTGGATAATTCCTGTTTTGGTTAGCCAGTGCTTCATCCTCACTGCTTATTCTTACCGAGTCTATATGAATCAAGTTAGCATGGGCATGCAATCACATGTGACTAGCAAGTCCGTAATTTTCCTGTGAAGACATACCTTTAGAAATGATAATGAAGTATTGAAGAGAACCATGTGCACCATCCAGGAAGAAGAGATCATCCTGTCATCAGTCCTTAAGATAAAAGTCAATATCCAAAAGTAGTCTGAAGATTAATACAAACAGTTGTTCACCCTCAAAATCTTTTGCATCATCTTGATGCACTTAAAAAAGAGCCACACAAAGAGGACCCTCTGCTAGAATCCAACAAGAGCAATAGCAAGAGGTAGTAAACACATTTTAATGTTTAAATTGTGAAATTTAGAAGTTATACACAACTGGGATCCAGTGGGTAGTGCAGCTAAGAAAATTTTGTTTGAAATCTTTAAACAGATTAGCATGAAGTACTTAAATGCATAATGTTGGCCTGTTGGAAGCAGAGGTAAACCTCATTTTAAAAAACCTAAGTTTTTAATACTTAGTCGTTGTTCCATGTCAGAACAAAGTAGGCCATTTTGGATTTTTATAGATGGGGAGAAGGATGACAAGGAATGGCATTTGAGAAAAAAGCAATAGTTAGTGAACTGCCTTAAGGTGTGGGATGTCAGCTTTAGGGATAGCACAGTCTTGGGTCTGAGTCTCCCTTGGCCTAGGAGGACATGTTAATCATCTGGCTCTTCAGGGTCATTTTCATCTGAGTTCTTCATTTTAGCAGAAAATTATATCCTGAAACCACAATTCATCACTAATGAAAATGTTGTTGAAAATTAGTGAAATAGTAATTCTGTAGGAATATGGCCAGTCTGCATTTTCTCTAAAAGCGTCTGATTGCCCAGTATAATGCAGTTAATTGGGAAAATGAAAGGCAGTATAGTGTCAGCACTGGGAAGAATGCTTCCTTTTTGGGTTTTTTCCCCACCAAAGTAATAATTCACCAGGTAGTCAAGTCACTCTGCTGCCACTTCAGATACCAAGATTAGTTCTTGGCTATCCATTTCTACCCCTATGGACAGTGCTCTCCCTGCCCTTCAGTCTAACCAGATGTTACAGACTGAGGTGAGGGGTTTGGGTGAGGGAGGGGAAAAAGGTGGGAATCCAACAGACAACCTATATAATTCCCCTTACATGTTCTGAATTTTCTCTGGCAGTTGTTTTATTGGGAGTTCCTGAGTTGGAAAGCTACATGACAGTGTTGGAAGTCCATGCAACAGTAAAAGATCCTGCCCTGAAAATAATGCAGCAGTCTGACCTAATTTTTTTAATGGATGAGCTGGATAGTAGTTCTCCATGACCTTGTGAACTTCTTTCCGACATCTTGTTAGAGTCATAGAAGCCTCATCAATTAAAAAAAAAAAATCTTGTTCCAAATAGGTGCATGCCTTGAGTATCTTTTCTGGTTCTGATGTGGTTTTGAGCAAGAATTTTTAAAAGTATCCTATGAAATATTAAAGCAAGCCATCCATATCCGAAGAATAAAATCCATTAACACAGGTCACAGGAATAGGTTGCTCAAGAGTAGTGCTGTTAATTAGGGTTGCACAATTTTGTGTAACTTCTGCATATTGTATGAATTCACAATATTTTAGTCTAGGTAAAGCATGAGAAATGATGTTGGAGAAACATTTCTAAGAACAGAATTATTTCACCGAACTAATGCTGTAAAGATGGGGAGAATATTTCATCCCACCTCATGCTGAATGTAATAGCAAGAGGCCCTAAAAGGTTAAGTTACATAACTTAGCGGGAAGACTCCACAGATTTTGGCAAGAAGAGAAAATCTGTGCACAGCATTGCAAAACAGCATTGTCTAGAGAAAAAGAACAAAAGCAGACAAGAGTAGGAGCTGGTTTCCAATACGTATTTTGAAATCAATGAACGAGTCATACCTGAATCTTTACAGAAAGCCAAGGGTGCTGCCCTTCTTTATTCTTCTTCTGGAAACACTCAGCATAGCATTTGCAGCTTGGTATTGACTGCCAGTGATGACTCCCTTGAATTTCCAGATAGCACTGTTTCTAAGGAAACAAGGCAGTGGATGCACCTAGACTTTGTTATTCACTGTGGAATGTATTGACAGCAGAACATCAGTTCTTCCCAAATGTGAGAGAAGCAAAATGGTGTCACCCAATATAGTATCAGCTTGAGAAGTCCATGAGAGAGCATTGCCTTTCATAGACCTTTATACTGTCATCTGTCACTTTTAATGAGCTGCTTTTCTTTACTTCTTACCACCTTATTTGAAATTAGGACCATGGTTAGCATACTTCCTTTGATTACCTTTATACACTTTTTTGTGTGAGAAAGTGTCCAATACAGCTATCTTTGAATGCCACAGAAGCAGTATCTTTTGTTCTTGGTATTGAGAAAGTGGAGAGAGAAAAGAAATTTCATCTTTTCTGGTTTTTAAGTTCCCAATATAATATAATGCAGCAAACACAAGATAATGAAACTCCCGCAGCTTCTGACTGCTGTTACTCCTACCAATGCTGCTACCAGGTGTAGCAGAAGTGGAGAAGTTAGTAAAAAATATTTTCATACTTTGGATAAATCTATGCACATGCCCACATGTGCAGTGTAGCAGCAGAACTGTGTAAGATGTTGTATGTTATGAAATATTGTTACCGTGTTTAACTCAAGATTCCACATCTAAACAAAGTCTTTAGTTGTTTACAGCACACATCAGTGAATGGTGTGTGAGCTGTGAGTCTAAGCTTGGACCTTGCTGTTAATTCTGTTTCTAACAAATACATGGGGGAATGACATCCAAAATCACTAATATCAGGATTGGGGGTTTTTTTACTAATGGAAACACAGTTACGTGGAATTATATGGGACATCTTGAATCAAAGAATTCTCATTGTCTTAATTATCTATGGGAGAAATCACAAAAGAGTAATGTCAAAAGAAGAAAATAGTCCTCACAGAAAATTTACAACATAATAATGTGCTTAATATCTAGAAACTGTATTAATGATGACACAGTTATGTTTATATAGACTGAGCAGTAGAAAAGATAATGGCATCTTTGACTTTAGCAATTCATATATTAGTATTAATGGTTTGACATGCTACTTATTGAAAAATTGTTTAAAAGAATTGAAATAGATTTAATTCTCCTTTTTCTTATTTCAATAAATGTAATCAGAAAAACCTTTTTAATGGTGTAATCCCAAATCCAACTGAAGCACGTGGTTATACATCCTGCTTTAATGTACATCTGAGCTCTGGGGCTCTCATGCTGAAACACATTCCCTGATTTATCTTCTGTCTAAAATATTTCTTACATTATGACTCTGTGCTGCAGCCTTTGATATTCCCTGTGACATCATGAGACAGCTGTGTTACATTGTGTTTAAGCAGTACTAAACCTTTAAACTTTAAACGAATATTTTTCTTCTCAGAGGTATAAATAGAATATGTAATAAGCATCTGTGGGATATGCAATTAATGTCACTTGTGAGGAAAGGCCTTCATGATGCACTTGGGTTTTGGCACTCTTAAATTATGAGCTCTTTACTACACTCATGGGATAAATTCCATATCCCCCAGATGCTTATTATGTATCTTCCATCTCCCTTAATTCCTATTAGCTGGATTAGTAGTTGTTGTGATGTTGAGGTTTATGGTAATTTAACTGGGGTGGTTCTCAGTGGTCAATAAATAAACTTCAAAAGTTTTAGTAATTTTTATTTTCTAGCAATTCCAGTGTGTATAGCTGTAACAGTTTACATTAAGTGCTAGTTGGATATACCAAAAACTTCGGTCATCTGTACACGCTGGTCTATCCATTACCTAAATTTCAAAAAAACGAGCAAATTTATAAAAGCAAAAGATTTCAATAGCAAACGATGACCCAAATTGCAGTGTTGTGGTGTGACTAATATTACCTTCAGCACCCACAAATGTTTAAAAAAAATAGTTTACATAGAGAATAAATATTTTTTGCTAAATGATGATATTATTAATGTTCTAGTCACAGTCATTATCTGGAGAGTTTGTCAAACTGGTACAGAATGGCCTAGATTAGTTGTCAACTCAGGAGCAAATAAGATTTTTAAAAGACTCAATAAAGTCCAGTGATTAATTGCTATATATTCTGATTCATGCCTATCCCATTTTATCTAATTTAATAAAAGTCTAAAATGATGATTAATCCTTTCACATCAGCAGTTGCTAGTACATCCATTACATGTCCAATCTGAATTCCTCTGCCAAGGAGTTAACTACTATTTTGAACTTGGTGTGAAAAATATCATTATAAATTTCATTAACCTGATCATCAAATTTAAAAAAGTCAACTCGTAAAATCCATTACTACATATCATGCATCGAAGATTAAAAACTGGTCCTTAGTGGGCAAGAATAGCCAGGATTTAATTCCCACAGCATATGTTTAAAGTGCTCATATGACATTATTGTATCTGTAATTATCAGAATTTTATGTTTATTAACCCAAGTGAATTAAGAATCTTGTTTTGCGTAGAATTTAGCATGCGTGTTAAATTGACCATTAATTCAGAGCTTATCAATGTATATGTATTTACCACAAATGCAAATACACTTGTTTAGCATATTTTAGCTTTTAGAGAATTGCCTTCCTTTAATTTTTCCTTCTCAGACAGAATAATTTACTTTTTCAGTGCTTCCAGTTGGCTGTCTTGGTGTGGATATGGATGACAGTGATATAAATCTTACTTCAAGTAGTCCTTCTGTGGGAAACTTGGAGTATTTCATGTTAGCACTGTGTCTCAACCATAACTATGTCTTCCTCTCAGGTGGTTTTTTCCCATCCGTGGTTAGGTCCGAGAGACACCTCTCCATGCTGTATGGTAAACGTGCCTCAGCCCAGAAATATCCACAAAGCCTTGAAGCCTTGCAGATTCGGGATGGGCTTGTCACTTATTTTAGTGAGGGTTGCTCAAGTTGGAAATTCACTAAGTGCATGAAAAATATGCAGCCAGAGAGCTCAGGTAAGCTGAATTCCCCCATCTGCTTGGGGGATTTGGGCTGGGGTCGCAGTGACTCCACAGCCACCATCTGAACCCCATCCTTGCTGGGGCAAGGCATGGAGTGCCAGCAGTTTCCTTAGGAAATGGCAGCCCCGGCCTGGTCCCGCCCCAGCAAACCGCACCTAAGCTCTGCCCAAGGGGTAAATGCTTTTAGAGTAGTGTGTGGAATGCACCACAGGAAAAACCAGAAAGTAGTTGGGACAGACAGCTGTTCTCTGGGTTGTTTTTCACTCGTGGCTGCAAGCTGCGGACCCATTGTTGGCTCCCAGCAGAGGGATGAAAGTCACATGGTTTGAGAAAATAGGAACTGCAGGGGTTTTGCCAAAGCAAAACCATCGGTATTTTATTATTTCATTTTATTTTCTTATTGGAACAAATGTGAAAATGCACCTCCCTTCTGAAAGAGGTTTCTGCCTGCAGGATCCCCTCGGGCTGCAGCTGTAAAATGGAGGCATGGCAGGTGCTGGATGGCGATGCCCCTGTGAGCAGCCGGCTGCGGCTCTGCCGGCTGCACTTGGCACGGCCCGAAGCTGAGATGCTTCAGACTGGCACAGCCGTCATTACGTACTGCAGGGAGCTGTGCAGCTTCACAGCTTGGTGTAGTTTCACCTTAGACATTCCTCCTTGGCCTGTCCTGATGGCTTTCTCCATCTAACTTACCCCTGCTCAGATGTTCTGCAGAAAGAGCATTCCATGTTGCAAAACACTTCTTCCTGGGAAGGGTTGTCAAACATTGGAACAGGCTGCCTAGAGAAGTTGTGGGATTGCCATCCTTGAAAGTATTTAAAAGGGGTGTAGGTGTGGCATTTAGGGTTGTGGTTTCATGGCGGACTCGGCAGTGCTAGGTTGGGCTTGACGATCTTAGAGGTCTTTTCCAGCCTCAATGATAATACAATTCTATAAAAAACAATGAAATTAGAAGGAGTGGACAGGCCCTTTTTTATCTACAACGTATCTACCTGGTGAAACATGCTTTTCTCCCTCCATTTGCAGACAACTAGCATCATTATTTCAACAGCTAGTTGTGGCAGTGCAAAAATGTTTCAGAACAGCCAGGCGATTCATCAGAGATGTATATCACTTATTCAGATTATCAGGTGTTGGAATTGGAAACCCACATTTGCACCATAGTACATCTTAGGTTCTACTCCTATGAAGAAAGTAGAGCACCTAGGTAATTTTAGTCTTAGATGGACCAAAATTTATTTCTAAGACTCACCTTTAAATAAAAAAAAAAAATTGCCCGTTGTAAAATCCTTGCCTTTAACAAACTTCTTCATTAAATTAGCTTTAACCTATCTTTTGATCCATCTTTGATCTAAATTATCTTTTGATCTATTAAATGCTGGACTTAGAGCAGTCCTTCTGCTCTAAGAAGCACGAAATGGTTTAAATGATCTGTCTGCAGGACTTCACATAAACTCCACCAGCATCAGTAAAAAATCCTCAACAGAGGTTGCAGGTGAATGTATGTGATGTAGTAGCAGCTCCCAAAATTTTTTCTCTATACTTTATGGGCTGGAATAATACCCAGCTATATTTCATAGGTTCCTTCCTATAATTTTGTAACTTGTATCAGTATTTGAACATTATAGAGAATTGGTTTTTTAACTTTGTGGAAGAGTTAATATTAATTATCTACTGTGGAAAAAGACAAGCAATGCTACGTTTCCTTAAGAAAGTTTTAAGAGCTTAAGACCTTTTTTAAATTTGACTCTTTTACATTTCAGCAGTTCCCATTCCACTGAAAAATTTCAAGTATCATTAGTTGGCTTTTGGTGTGTGTCCATTCATGAAAAAATTGCAGTGTTTTCAGATGCTTTCAGTAAATGGCATTTGGCTTGAATGCAGAAGCACCTCACAACAAAAGTCATCTATAATAAAATGTTTCACCAGTATATCTGAATCTTCCAAGTACCCAGTCATTTCTTTTTTTTTAAATCTCGAAAACTGGTAACAGTTATGTGATTGTCATAATTAGCACATTTAGTTTGGTAGCAAACTAAACTACTATCAGAAGACAAGACAACGTGGTAAATATGTGGTTAGTAAGGGGGAAGAAAGTTTGAGAGATGGTTAAATGACATACTGTGTGAAGGTTTTACTGGAAGGGGAGGAGAATGTGGGAAGAAGGAGATGGAGAGACCAACGTAAGACCTCACCAACTGAATTGCTGAACCTGGAGAATATGAGGTGTGTTCACAGTGTAGCTCAGTCATTAAATAATGCACAAGGGTTTATCTCATATGGCCAGTTGCAGCACTCGCCTGGTAGTCAAAGGATGAAATAAATATCCAGTGTGTAAACCTAAGCATATGTAAAATAGGTAAACACAGGGTAGCCTTCAACACAGTTTCTTATTCTTTGTGTATGTGTAGGTGTGGATAAAGTCTTACATATGCAGAAACTGTTAAAACCCAAATTATTTAGCTAACTCCTAAGTAACAGACTGGCAAAAAAAAAATCTGGTTCAACTGATTTCGCTATGAGTAAGGGGAGAAAGAAGGTTCTTCTTTTTTTCCTGTTTCCTCTAGTTATAAAAATTACAGTGATTACACATCATAAAGCCTATCTGTAATAAAACGCATCAGCTGGCCAAGGTTTTCATCGCTCACTCAATAATCCATTAATACAGCAACGCTGCCCAGGCATCTTTATAATACCAACTCGGAGGTAATTTTAATCAGCTAGACCAGCTGGTATTTAACAGCAGCTGCTGGAGACGCCACAAATATACTCAATAGCTGACATCTTTATTTGCAGTTTTTCAAGGGGAGAAGAGATCCTCCTGTGGTTACTTATATTAAGCTTCTTTTTTTTTTAATATAAGTATTTGTACCGTAGGGTAATACCTGAATGAAAGCAGGAATAGAGTTAATGCAGAAAATAAAAAATACATTCTTGGAGTCAGAGGGCTTTTTCATGAAGTCCTCCTCATAAATGAACAAAAAAATAAAGCGTGGATGCCAGCTTTGTTGGAGTTTAGAACCTTTTCCTGGTACATTTACACTAATCTCAGACATGGCTTGCGGCATAAAATGTACTCTGCAGTGCTGCATCGCCCTATCTTACTGAAGCTTTCCTGTCTCTCCACGATATAAATATGTGATAAATAGTGCTCTTGGTAGGAAAAAAGTGATGCTTGCTCACATGTGTTCAATTTTAACTGACATATACTTCTTTTGTCCTCAGTTTTGGCTTAGAGCGTCTGCATGCAGGAGTGTATATGTATATATCTATGCTTAAAGACACGGGTGTTTGTGTATAAATAATAAACAATGTGTTTATTTGTACTTCTCATCTCTTATAAGGCTAGAGATGAAATCAGCAACTGAATAAAGCACCGCTCTCTGCAGCAGTAAATGTGGAATACTATTTCACATTGGATTTGGGAGGGGAACAAGCAGAGGCAACACGAAGTTAACAGTCACAAACACATTATAAATAAAAATTTAATTACACTTGGGGGAGCTTGGCTTACAAAGCTCACAAATCCATAATGGAGCTTGCTGGTAATAAAGGCCTGATCTGTTTGTTAAACTCCAATATTCCTGTCCTCTGTATCTCTTCTTTTATATAAAACTTCAGTTTCTGCATTGATTACCAATTGCAAAAAAGACTGACTTCACTGGTAAACAGTTTTTTTCTGTCAGATACCAAATGCCATATTTCTTTATTAAGAAAATAGTTATGACTCCTAGGTAGGGCAGGGGAGGTGCCATGAGAAGTGTAAGTATATCTATTTTTGTTGACTATTTATAATATGTCATGGATGAGATATATCATAGATGAGATCTGTGTTTAATATGAATTTGAGTTTCTGGAGATAGGCTTTTGTTAATTTATGAACAAATTCTGAGGTAGCAGCTTCTTTGTAATGAAGATTTCAAGTAACACTAGTAATAGTTTAAATGAATATGAACATTGAAGAAAATACGGTACTATTAAGCTGGTGTGTTTCTAGAACAGTAACAGTGAAAAGTAGTACATGGTTTTCATTTTTCTTCTTTCTTTCATTTCAAAATCTCATGTTGAAAAATGTTGATGGTGTGAAGGAACAAACCTGAGTACATAGGTATAAATCCCTAAACAAATTTGGGACTATAGTAGTCATTTGCAGGTACTCATTTGTTAGTCCCAGTGAGTTGCCTCTCTGTAGTCAAATACAGATCTGTCTGTGATTGACTACTGCAAATTAAAATCCAGTGACAGAATGGATTACTGAGGTTGCAGTTTGACTAAAAAATACTTAGCAAGCATGTTTTCTCTTATTTGTAGTGAAAACATTCTGTTGAAGTTTGTTTAGTATGTTTGACAACAGACAGTTTGATATATTGCTGGGCACAGCAGTAGGTTGGACTTGAGTGGTATTAGCTTTCACTGTTTTGATTAATTGTAATTGTTTCGATGAAAAGGCATGTTTTACGTACAACTCATAGTTCTGGAAAACAGAAGTCAACTTGCAAGATCTGTAATTACTGTTCTGAGTTAGCATATAAAAAAAGCTTGGAGAACATGCAGGCAAATCACAGTAGGGTTTTTTTGTATGTCTGTTTATTTTGTATGGGATTGCATTTTGTAGCTTTTATACACTGTTTCTTGTCTGCGGAAATAAATCTTAGGTTTTATCTCTTCTTGTATGCTGCAGTGTGCTTTCAGGTATATTTCTGAGTTCCACATTGTAGTTTCAGTCTTGCTATGGTGAAATTCTTACTATGTTTTCTGTCATCGGTAACAACAACAACAAAAGGTCAACCTGGAGACTCCCCTGTCTCCTCACATCCCCGCACATTCCTGAAGGGAAGTAAAATGTATCTGTTCATCTTTAAATTCTGTTTTCTCTGGTTAGAAAAAGACTGCCTTCTCCCACTCTCAGAATGAATTTTCTAGTTTTCCTAAGATACTTGTTTTTCTTTCTTTTTTTTAATAAATATTTTATTTTCAGTGTATTGTCAGGAAAGGGAAATAGATGATTATTTTTGTATTTAGGTAAAAAAAATGTTTCAGTGATGTGTTTAGATGTAAGCCAATACCAGCATAGTAAAGGATGTCAGCTATTATTACTAATACCATCTTTCATTTATATGGTGCTTTCATCCTAAAAGATTGTGGTTTCTAGAAAATGTAGATTTAAGCCAAAAACACAATTAAAAATATATCTCCTTGTCCTAGCATGTTAGCTTCGAAGTATTGTTTGTCACTTTAACAGACAGTATCAAAATACCTTTCTTCTGCTTTGCAGATGCAAAAATGTACCATGAACTGAATATGCTGAAAGTACTGCTAAACCATCTCTAGAAGGAGAGAAAATTGGTTTTATAGGTTCCTCATTTTATGACATGCTTTCTTCTCAAATTTTAATATTTTGCAACATGTTCTGAAAGGAGAAATGAATAGATAGTGGTTTTCTATATCTGAAGCATGTAGGGGCATCACAACCTACCTGAATTGTTCCCTAGACAGTATTAAAAAGAAAGCAGTAATATCTAAATTGTGGAGGGAGGCAACTAGATTTCTAAGTGTGGTGCCAATGTTTGTAGTCAACAATGAGACATAAAAAAAATTGTAGCCCATGTTGATAGCAGCAGGGTTTGAGGTTTGTGTTATTAGAGCTTGCCTAAAAGTATTAACACACAACTCATGTATAGCCTTCATATAAACTATGTTCTATTATATATTTTGGGGGGAATAAAAATCTGTAAAGCATGAAATTGTGGTGTTACAAAACGATTATTTCTAAAAGTGAATTGTCTCGTCTCATAGTAGTACTAGCTTGGATTGCTATGTCAGATGTCAGGTGGTTTATTTCTGAGCAAAATACAAATTAATAAGTGTGCATTTTAATACTTACCTAAACCAGTGACAAGAAAATAAATACTACTTTTTATTTACCTTGCAGTTAACAACCCTGTGTCATTGCAGCATCTTTTATGGAAAGGAACTTTATTTAAGTAGCATAAACTTGTTGGATGGGCTTCAATTAAATGATGATTTGTTAATGCAAATGTGTAGCGAATGACTGGTAGTACATCTGTCTCTTCATCCATAGGCCATTACTGTGCAGCATTAGCACATGATTGTAAAAAACTGGAAATCATTATATGCAGGTAGTACATATTCAATCAATTCTGACCTTATGTCTCTGACGAAATAAAAAAAAAAGGATGCAATTTAAATGATATTTAATCTGAACAAAAAAAAAGGGGGGAGAGAATCTTTGAATATCGACGATTCAAGCTGTTAGATGATGTGAGGTGACTGCTGTTTGGGATTGATTGTTATTGGTGGCCCCAGTGGGGAACAGCCAGCACATTAATCCTCTCTTACTCCTCCCTCATGCTCCTCCAATCCAAATAGTATTTTTGTTTATATTAGGAAATAAATACTGTTCTGTTTATCTTAAAACTCCTTGGTTTTTTTTTTTACACCTCTTTTGGAGATTGAAAGGAAAAAGCTCTGTATTGATGACCAATGTTAGCCAGCTAAACAGGCAGTGACAATTAATACAACAAAAAATCGTACAATTAGCTTCAGCTCCATAAGTGTCTAATGAGCCATTTGTCAGTCTTTTGGTGAAATAAACTACTCTATCTTAATTCTCCACTCTTGCAGCAAATAAATAGAAGTTATGAAATACCCGGGCACCAATAAAATCTAATTTATTTTTGCAGGGCATGGCAGAACTCCTTACAGATCTAAAATAAGCAAGTTATTTACAAACAACTTGTGATACTAATATAAAAATATAAAAAAGAATGTCAGTGTTAACTGCTTTCATTCTGCACTAGATATGTTTTCTTCCTGGTTTGTTTAATCATTTAAATATATAATTAGTCCTAAAGGCATGTGAGTTGAAATGACTTCTTGTGATGTGATTAACTCATAAAGCCAAAATGAACCTTCAGAGAAGAACCTGAGAAATTCCAGAGGCTGGCAGTCTGCGGCTGAAGTCC
Source organism: Edolisoma coerulescens (assembly GCA_013397115.1). NCBI lineage: Eukaryota > Metazoa > Chordata > Aves > Passeriformes > Campephagidae > Edolisoma > Edolisoma coerulescens. The sequence goes on along the minus strand of VWZW01013750.1, from coordinate 775,026 downwards.
TCCCTGCCAGTGCTGGGGAGGACAACATGCACATTTCCAGTTGGGAACACATCCCTGCTGCTGTTCCCTCCCTGACCCTTCTGGCCTTATCAGTGTCACAACCACCTTTCCACAAAAAAACGGCACAGCAGCAATTGCTGTTCAAGTGCTGGTGGTGGTGGTGGTGGAGGAGGTGGAACCAACGCAGTTGGGCTGACAGCAGCTCCTCATCCAGCCACTTGTGACCAATGGCAGCCGCCAGATCTACTCGTGCTCCAGGCAGTGCCAGACCTCACCAGAGGTGGGCAGGGAACCAGTGGGATGTCTAGTCTGAGGGATCCAAGGAAGGCTGTCTGCAGAACCTTTAATGGTGCAGAGCAGGGCTATTCTGCTTTCGTTCCCCGTTCAAGCAGACTCTTTGTCACATAAGCTGGTGAAAGTATTTCAGACCACCTGACTTCTTCCTCACTCATCATTTCAACAAAAGTTTGAATTTGACTCTGGTTCCCTTTGTGATGTATATCTGGCCATCTGTCTTCCCAGGCTGGTTTTCAAGCTGACAGTAACTTTAAAAAAAGACAAAAAGAAGACAGGACGGAGCGTGATGTGTGGACAGAGCCAAGTTGCTAGGTCTCAGAGTAAAAGAGAATATTCAAAATGACAGAAGACACAAAGGAGGCAACTCTTACTACAGAAGCAGGGGTAGAGAGATGGCAGAGCTGTTGGTGGGTGCATGTATGAGGAGTGAGTACAGAGTAGCAGTGTGAATGAGGAAGGGGCTACCTTTACTGAACTAGGCTTGAAAAAAGCCTGAGATTTCTTTTGTCAGGTTGAAATACGTGCTTAGAAGAGTGCCCAGCCAGTTCCATTGCTTCCAGGTGGAGAGATGTTGCATAGGAGAAAGCAACTCTCCTTGGGAAGCCAGAAAACTGATTTGGGAATTCCATACAGGGGTTTCAAAACTAGCTACAGCGTTTTGTTATAATGGTCATTTCAAGATGGTAGTTCTTTATATTTGTCCGTATTTACAAAGATAACAAGCCAAGTTCAGACAAATGTTGAACAAAAAGAATCATGATGAATGTATTCCCAGGAAATCGTGAGCAGTTTCCATTCAGACAGGTCCTGAATTAGTAATAGAAACCCTCGGTATAAAGCTGGCACAAACCATTCAAGAATTTGAGTGTAAGTGGGAAGACAGCTTTTTTAGGGGATCAGTGAAATAATTGAAGAGGTTATTGTACAAGAGGAGTGGAGAAAGTTGTCTTTGAGAAAAAGAAAATGTTTAAGTTGTAATTTATAGGGGAAATTTAGTAGATCTTTTGTATCCTCACACAGTTTTGAGCTAATGTAAGAAGTTTATTTTGATCATACTTTCAGATGAAGGTGAAACTCTCTTGTTGCATTTTGCTGTGTTTAATCATACTGTTTTGAAGTCCTTTGGGGCAGTTACTTCTAGTTTCCTCATGAAATAACTACATTCAGAAAAAACTATTTAATCCCAGTGCTTGTGTTAGTAATTCTTCTGAGTGGTACCATCACTCTGTGATCGAATGTGTTTGCTTGGCACCCAGGTATTGGGAGGACTGCACTCTGTGTTTGCACACACACAAAGTGGATTCAAGTTCTTTTGTTGCTTTACATTTCAGATGACTTTTGAAGGTTGTATTTTCAGAGCATGGACCTTCAATCTTGAAAGAATGTAGTATATTCTCCTAAGCAACACAGATACATGAAGGGTAACACATTTACTGCGTTGTGGTTTGTGGATGCCGAAAGCTGAGTTGCAGAGAGGTTTTCCAGCTTTCTGCCTCTGTCTGTGAGAAGGTCTTTACTTTCTCACGGACACTGGCTGAAAGGCAGTTAGGAGTTTCTGTAAACTATCTTCCTTATCTTGCAGGTGCAGGATGTTGTCATACTGACCAGAGAAATGTTTTTGAAGTGGGGCCTGTGGGATCTAACCAATCATTCTATAGAGCTGGATGGTCAGGGACCGATGGCCTTGTGCCACTCTAGAGAACTACCATATAAACCAGTTTGTAAAATTAAATGATGATACCTTTTCTTCTGGAACTGGGGTCAGTGTCGTTTCTCACCAATCCTGCTACAAGCAGCAACAGTGGTTTCCATTAAAATCAGTGTTACAGAATTTTATCCTTTGCCTGATTCCCTCAGTATATAGATTACCACTGTAGCCTTTGCAGGGGGCAACAGGAAAGATTTTTTTATTATGCCTGCTAAACATGTTATAATATTTGCCATAGCAAATAATGTACTTCAGGTCAAAATTTAAGTTCTTTTACGAGCAAATGTTTTCACTGTTCCTGTACTTCGAGTCGTCTCCTTTGAAGTCTTTTGTTCTTGACTCAAACTTTAAAGGAAAGCTGCTCTTCATTAGAAGAATAGCAGGCAACTGTAGTTGCCTGTCTGTATTTACAGACATGACTAAATGGTTAAATATATGTATGTTCTAGAAGTATTTTCTTTTTGTATTTGTGTAACAAGCAAATTCTACCAGTACGCAGTCCTTGAATAGACTCAAATGAGGACTGGTCACATTATTCTTCTGAGGACATAGAATTTGTAGCTTATTGGCATTTAAAAAAATGAAGACTGGAGTATTACAAGAAATTTTTGAAGGGGCTGAAATCCTCAAAAACAGTTTCCCCTCCAAACACAGTTTTATGTTATGAATTGTCACTAGGTGGCAATATTAGTGGTGTCTGTCCACCCAGTCAGATGAGGCATAACTGTCAAAACACAGGTTGATAGAGCAGAAGAAAAGGGCACCGTGTTTTTTACTTAACGATAAAGTTCGATAAAAGGATGAAAGTGAAAAACATCTTGGAGCCACCAAATTGATGAGCTGTGTAAAAGACAAATGCTATCAGGTTACCTGTGTTTCAAAAAGAGATAAGGGAGTGTCAGTGCTATTGTACAGGTAATAGTAAGACCTCACCTGAAATGCCATATATATTTTTGGTTAACTATATTAAAAAAAAAATTCATATCATCATCATTTGTCAAACAGAAGTTGAGAAGGTCAACATCTGGTCAATAAAAGTGTGTCAGGGAATAAATATGGGATAAGAAAGGGAGTGAGTTAAATTTGAGCAATGTTGTCAAAAGCAAAATGATCCAAAATGGCGTCAAATTTATATATTGAATATCAGAAAGTTTTAAGGGGGATGTAATTCTTGCTACCTGTTGTAGCAAGCGAGGTTCTGGAGCTGTGTAAGCATAAGAACAATAAACATCAGTTCAAGGTGAAATGAAAATGAAAGCAAACCTGTAATACATTAACTCATAATCACAGGAAAGTCAAGTAAAGAAGATGTGTCTGTCTTTCAGGCCTAAAAGAATCCTCTGTGGATCTTATAATCTGTCTCCTCACCATGGGATGTCCAGTGTTAATCCAGACATAGCATTTTCGATGGGCAGTTTTATCAAAGGCTCCTCATGTTTTGATGTGTTGGTAGTATTTGCTTAATGATGAGTCATTTTTAAAGACAAAAAAACAGTCTTAATTGGTTATTTGTAACATTTTTTCTTAGTCTTAAAGGTGTTATTGCTGTTTTTTTCCCCCTGGAAAACTCCTTTAGCTGCGTATGATTTCTTTGGGGAAAACTGCAGTTTTTCCACTCTAAATGATAAGATTACATTTATTATTTGCACTTAATTCAAAAATAGGCAGTGTGAAGTGCTTATTTCTGAGAATCCCCACAGTATTTGGTAGCTTTTTGTGTTTTCTTTTCCATAAGCAATAAAGTTATAATGGGGTTACAAGATCACACTGAATCTGTGCTAAGGCATCTGCTAAAACTTTTGTAGCAGAGCCTAATAAAGCCCTGCCCCATTTGTGACATACCAAATCACATTCTCCTTGCTGGTCTGACAACCCCAGCTCTTAAACAGCTGCTGGGGTAATTTGCATAAAGGAGATTGTAAACGTCTCATCAGAACGCATGCAGCGCAATCCACCCCAAAACCACTGCCTGAACACCAGGAAAAGAAGATTGTAGTCATAAAAATTGTGGCTCTCATGATTTTAGATTATGGTCTCCACAGTCTTACAGCTTTTGCAAATACCAAGCTTTTGTGGCAAAAAAAAAAAAAAAGAGAGAGAAGAAAAAAGGAAAGTTTCATTTACCGATACAGAACAATACAAACAGATGCAGTGTTGCTCTTTTGATTCAGTCTAGCAGAAAATTGACTTCAGCAGCTAAGGTTCATGATGACCCCTCCTCAGTTCTTCACCCCAATGATAAGTGAATTGATCCAATTGAAAGCATTTAGAATAACATTAGTAAAACCAAATTGGTTTTGTGCTAGTGAAAGGAAAACAAAGAAAATGCAAAATAAAGTTAATGCAATACAGAGGATTCAATAAAGAACAAAAAATGCAGAAGTTAATACAATATGTTAATTGTCTGCATGCATCTGCTATGTTTTGTGGTGGATATTTTAATAGAAATTAGTGTTAAAATTATGCATATTTTTGATAGAAATCAGAGCTAAAGGAGATATACATGCAGAACTAGGATTTCACAATGTGACAGGAATTAGGTGTGTGCATTTCCTGAGTTTTAACTGTGTAACTTCAAATTTTCTCTTTGAAGCATCATTCTTCTTTGCCTTGGATGAATTATGCTGGAGCAGTTTGGCATGGTAGTGAAACTCCATGTTATAACTAGACAATAAAGTCATTAAGCTGCACAAAGTTAGTGTCTATATCAGCTGGAGCCTCTGCAAGCTCACTGAACCTGTACTTAGCCCAATTTGTAGTGCAGGTTGAGGCTATTTGCCTGGTACCTCCTTGGTTAAAACACTTCCCCTGGCCTCAGTTCACAGAAAGACATCATGATTGCAGCTACACCAGTCGCATCATCATCAATAATTACGAAATTGCTAATAGTTATGGAACATATTGTTCCAACATAGCCATCCTCCTTCCACTCCAAGTTTTAATCATCCATGATACACAAATTTATTAGCACCCAAGTCACTTGTATCCTTGCCATTAATAGTTTACTTATTGTCTCAGTAAATCTGCATTTGACATAATTAATACTTGTGCACATATCTGTTCAACGGCACAACTGGCAGCAATCAGTTCAATGCCTTTGAGTTTTAATATTCACATTTATCAACATTAAATTGAAGGGAATTTGGAGTCAAAAGGTTATATTAGGGGCATAACCTCAAAAATCTCAAAAATGTTATGCATTGTTTTGCTCTCTGTAAATTCCAACTGCTTTAGAAGAAGTTCATCAAATCATTTCAAAGTGTGGTTTGTCCCTTTGTGTAGCAGGATGTCTACTTTCAATGATGTAATTTCAGTGATGGTAAATCAGTAGTTTCACTGAAAGTTCAGTAATCATCAGCCAGGGAATCTGAAAAGTATCTGATACCTGTGGAACAGAGGTTTGTTAGTAGAAAAGTCAAGTGGTGAGGTGGATTTGACGAGGCATAGAAGAGGAGTACTTTACAGAATTTTGAAGTATAAGGCTGAGAGAAAGTACAGTGTGCCATAAAACTTTTTTTTTAACTAATTTATTATATCCAAACTTGCTAATCTCTCTAAAATAAAATCTCTGTGTTTGACCAGTCAGCCTTCAAAGACAGAATTGTGTCTTATACTGTGCACCATCCTTATCTCAGATATTCAGCTTGTTCCTTTCTTGACATGTGTGTGTAAAATTTGTATCTCTGAAAGACACATGTAAATCAAAAATTGTGCCGTTTTGTTGTTTTCTAATACTGGTAGGATAACTGATGAATAGGTATTACCCTCACTAATTTTAGACCATGCTAAGAAAAGAATGTCCTTTACATGAGTGAATCTCAGCCTTTTGGTTTGATGTGTGAAAGCTCCATCATTTTATATGTTATGGTATTCATGATAAGATAATTCATAATTGTTTTATCACAATAGTAAAATACTGCTTTTTAATATAAGAATTTCTCTGATAAGGTTTTAATGCATAACACTTGATGAAAGTTATTATGCTTATCTTCCATAAAGAGAGGATAATTATATGGGACAATAATTTGCCTATGGCTGTGCTTCCCAATTCCTAAATTGGTGCCTTATCCTGTGGGTTACATTTGCTTTCAAAAGATGGATGTGCTTTCGGTTCTTTTATTCTCCATACTGTAGTTCTTACTGTCTTCACCAAGTGCTTTCCTAAAGTTAATGCTGGATTTAAAAAGTCATTTATTACTAATGATTGGACAGAATAAAAACGAACTCCCAAGACTCCACAAATTCTCACAAAGCCAAGTTGAAGTCTGAGATGATGTGCATTTTCTGAAGATCATTTTCTGCAGACAATTTAACAGGGAATTAGAATCTGAATGCTCCGATCATTTTTGTTATGTACAAGTTACTTCCCTCAATTACAAGTGAGGTCTTAGAGTATAAACCTCTTTTAACCTGTGTGTATAAACCTCAGACTTGGAGCTTCTAACAGAAAAATATGTAAAAGATAATGCTGCAAGGATAGCCTCCATTTTCAGAGTCTCTGATCCAAATCAGAGCTGTTGCTGAGTCAGCCTGGTTTGGATGTCAAAAGCTTGCAAAACTCTCTGTGAACAGATCCTTTGGAGACCGTGACAGTTCTGTATGAAAGTAAACTCCATAAATGATCGGTATCCTGAACAGTGACCTTTCAAAAGCAGGCATGGGATCACATACCTAATATTGTGGAGCACCACCCAAAACAGTAGGAAAGTTTATAATAATCGTTGGCAAGTGTTTTCACAGCCTGGTTCAACTGGCAGAGATAGATGCCACCTCCTCAAAGTATGCATTCTACCTGACACAGCCAACTAAATTCTCAATAGCATAATTACCTCCAAATAAAATGCCTCCTACATCCCAAACAACCATAAGCAGTGATTGAGTCAGGATGTGCCTCAAAAAGTTGTTGAGGTTATCACAAACCAGTGTGATCTGTTTGAGAGGGCTACTCGGTTCCCACAAGCTGAAGGGAACATTTCAGTCTCTTCTGCAGATTTCCAGTGCTAGGTGCCATGCTGCCATGGTTTAACAGGCAAATTATTTGGCTCCACTAGCCCAGATGCAACACCAGATATGTTTCTGGCTTCTTACCCTCCAGGTACACTGTGGCTTCGTTGTGCTGGATCGTGGAAGAGAATGGTCAGATAAATTAGCCTTAGAGACAGCTAGCCTCCAGCCCTCCCTTTTCATGCCTCCCCTTAGGAATCATTTATCCTTTATCTGATCACTTCTTTACCCACATCTCGATTTCTCTGAAAGCCAGGGAGCAGCCTGCAGAAGAGCCTACCTGCACTCATGGAAATGCCTCCTTCACCTCTACCCCATCAGACTGACACTTTCCCCATTTACATTTGCTAGTCATAGGAAATGCCGGAGAACTGGGATGTCAGGTCCTTTTTCAGCTGCCTGTAAACAATCCTGTAATGCTCATGTTAGCATTGGAAGGTCAGAGGTTCAGAAAAAGATTTTTCTCCTCAGGAGGAAGTTAAAATACAGTTTTAAGGAAACAGGTCAAAGTATAAACGTCAATAGAATTCAAATTAGTGTCATTCTAAGATACTATTGTTTCAAGTGTCGAAGTGTGCAACAGATTTTCTGCTAGAGAATCAGAGAGGGATTTTTAGTGCCACTTTTTTACCCTGTGAAATTTCTGAGAAGCATACTAAAACTTGAATTCTTTGCTGGAGGAATACTTCTGGTTGGCAAAAAAACCAAATAATAAAAAGTAATTTTTTCATTTCTGAAATTAAGTACCTGGTTGAGTAAGAGAGCTGTAAAACCTGCTGTATTTTTCATTGTCATTGGTTTTGGTCCATATATAATAGTAAGTTAATAAAAAACAGTGAATTAGCAAAGAAAAATGAGATCTAGAACTTCCAGCCAAATTTGCAGTGCCAGAAATAATCACAAATCCACATATACTTAGTAGAAAGTTTCTGAAAATACTTACTGCTGTCTAATTAAGATAGAAATGGAAAAGAAACATCCTCCACTGTCTCTCTAAAGCATTGGCTATAACTGGGACACAAGAGTTATTTAAAGTGTGTGGTGCTGTGACACTTGTACTTGGGGTGCCCATATGGCCAGTCACATGTGGCAATGAATGTTTGTCCAGCTCTCAGGACAACCCAAACTCTCACTTTCCCTATCCCACATTGCTTTGCTGTACATGCCAAAATCTCTTCCTTGGACAGAGCTTCTTCCTAGCATAGAGCTTTAGCGGACAACTTTGGCCAAGGAGGAGTGATTATGGCCTCATCTGATCTGACAGAATTTCAGGCATAGGTCTGAGTTGACCTTGCTTCTGGATAGCACCATTTTTAACTCCTCTTTCATCTTTCTAGTTTGCTCTAAATATTGAGTAACAGTACTAGCTGAAAATATAGCGCAATCAACTAAACTGTGTCCGAAATTTGTGGTTGGTTTACAAGTAGAAAACAGATACATCATCAGGCTCTATAGTCTACAGTTTCATTGTAATCACAATTGTATTTTTGTAATGGCCTGCAAAGTAGAAAGCAGATTTCCATCTTGGCAAAGTCAAGGAACGTATCCCAAGAGAACAGCAGTTCTGCTCCCTCTGCGAGGATACATCTCCAGCTGCAGGTTCTTCTCTCTCTGCCTTGGAATCCATGTGGTGGACAGGGGTGGAGTTCTGCAGACGCCTTTGGAGAGAACAGTCACTACAGCTTTGAGCAAGGCCACAGGATGGTGCTTTCACCTCCTACCAGCACCCACTGTGGATAAGGAGACAGCTAAATCCTTGGCACCGGCATGGGGCAGAGCCCAGTGTCCAAGTTACATCCAAACTACCCCTTAGGTTATATGACATGGTCTCCACAGCTCCTATGAAAAAAATCCCCTCTGGTACTGCCTTTCCAGCTAAATCTTCTGTTACCTTTTGTGTATCCTTCATCTCTTCTTTCTTTCCTGCACAGTATTTATTTCTCTCCTTGTTTTACTCTTTTAATTATTTACCTCCGTTATACCCAAACCTCCTCCACATATGAATGTCTATGTGCACAGATGGGATTTCTAGGACAGTCAGTATATAATTTTCCACAAACACTGTTATTTTAAAACAAACTTGATCATCTCAATCAAAGGGGCATAAATGGTAAAAAGATTTTACTAAATTTTTTTTTCAGTTTTAAAAATAGCTCTCCATTAAAGTTGGTACATCTGATGAGAAGCAGATCCAGTCCCTCCCTTTTGCCAATAACTTTATTTTGCTGATGTAGCCCTATTAGTAGTGAGGTGTGCACATCGTTCCTGGTTTCTTACGTGGACATTTGTCAGCAAGTTTTATGCCCAGATGTCTTGTCAATTAAATTCTTGTCATTAAATAATGAGTTAAATTTAGTTAAAAATATTACACCTGCTCAGAGTCCTCTGTCTATTTTTATTTCTTTGCAATTACTTTTATGGTTTTAAACGATGTCTCTGTCTCCTCACAGTGTGTGAAAGATCTATACAGATGGAGGGTAGTGACGATAAAAGGAAAGCTACTGTTAGGGTAGAGGTATCGGAAAAATAGAGGAAAAATAGCAATTCTTATTGTTCTTTTTAACAGTAGCTGGTGAATTTCTACAAAACTTTTCTTAAAGTTCTGTGCTTCTCAAAAAACTTCTTTTATAGTGTCATTTTATTGTTATTTCCACAAACTTGGGTTATTGCTTCCTCCTCTCATGTCCAAGATACGTAAGCACACTTTCATCAGCTGTATATATGGCATCTCTGTGCAGGAAGATGCTAATTCTTGAGTGCTTCATACTCCTTTTAATAAGGACTAACTTGTTGATTCCTAACTGTGGACAACTAGACAAGTTTGGAGTTGTCTTTGATTGCAAACATTTTTATTTTGAGTGATGTGCTGACAGAAACACATTTGCATTAGCTGATCTGCAAGAAATGTTGGAGAAGCGGTGAGACTACTGCTGTGCTTCCAGGAGGAAAGCAAGGCAGCCTTCCGTCATTAATGAATTTTTTCAAGCTTCCACTTGTCTTAGAGATGAACTTCTAGAGATGAGCAGTTATTCTGACCACAAAATAAAGGAAAGGGTACTTAGAATAAGCATTGTTTTGTAGCGCTTTGTGTTTTAAAAAGGTGGCTCATAAAAATTGTCAGCTTACCTAGCTGTCAGTTCAGCTGACCAGCCTGACAGGAGTGCTGCCCCGTGGTCCCTCTGCTTGGAGAGATACATTTCAAGCACATGGTAATATGTAACTCATAGGTGTATAAAGTCATAATAGAGCACTTCATCACATCTAAATAAGGGTAGGTGCATGCTGTCTGAACAGTTAACCATTGAAAACATTGAATACAAGACATTTGACACTAATTTTACTGGTCAAATCCTCCCTTGAAAGAAGTCTGCCCTGACAAGCTGCTCACGAGGTGCCTTTTGCAGAGGGAGCCTGGCTTGATGGGTCGTCGCATAAGCTACTTGACATTTGTCCCCAGTCAGACCGGATGCCACATGAAAAATTTACTCAGGCACGGGGCTCCCAGGAATAAACATTTCTCTGGTGTTGCTCACCAGGGACTCGGCAAGGTGAGCGGAACTCCAACTTGTCACGGATGCTCTGTTCTGACAAACATAAGTAGATGCTAATGGCTAAATCGTGACAGAATAAAGTCCCACAACCATATGGCTAATTGCCACAACAATATCTTCAGTGTTATTAATCAAGTTTTCATAGTGTGCCATGATAATTGGAATAATTAGAAACAGCATAGGCATTGCTTGCCTCTGCCGCACATACTGCAGACAGGGACCTGGAACAACCACAATTGCACTTCCTCTGCAGTGTTGTTTAGTGCTTTCCTTTCCAGCAAATACTGTGGTTAATTAATGAATTAGCTGTTTGCCACCAGAGTGTTTTATTGCTAGCAGGGCTTCTTCAGGGGCACATAGGTAACTAAATGAGACCACTAAGCCCTTGTGCATCTCTGAAAAGATGCAGAATTCCCATAAGGCTGCAGCTACACAACACAAAACTTCACCAGTCAGAGGCACTTTTGTTTCACAAAAGTTGAAGCTCGTATGCCTGCACTTACAGAAAGGATAAAACAAATTGAGAGTCTGAGGTTTTTTGCTTAACAGTTTAAATGAAAGCAAGACTCTGGATAACAGTGGTGCAATTAACTTACCAGGCAAAAGAAGTTAACTCTTATTTGCCTTACCCTGCTTAGTAATGGAATTGGGCTCCAGTCATATATTCTGCCTTTGCACTAAGGTTATAAATAAAGTTGTGATTCTAACACTGTTATTTACACTAAGCAGCTAAGTCATCATTGTGTGCTACCTATTAGAACAGCCTCCCTTGATTCTTTCAGGAGTACAACAGCAGGGAGGAAACACTTGTGTTTCCTCGGTGCATGCATCAACATGTAGTTGACTGGTCACTAAAACTGGCAGATTGATGATGATGACTCCTTTCACTGGATGTATGAAGGCATTTAGCCAGACTAATAGATTGAAATGGACTGCTGCATGTATGGCCTCTGAACAGCTTCTTAATTTAGTTTTAGAGCATACAATAGATGTGATACTGAATTCAGTGATGAGATAAATCTTCTCATTTTAAATAATAAATAAATTTCTTGTTTGGAGCAGAGATACACAAAGAGATTTTGCAATACTATATACTTACTTATAAAGAGTTTTGCAGAAATAAGGCCCCATTTCAGGTGGTAGGTAAGAATTCTGTCCATTTTGGGTTTATTGCTGTTTAATTTTGACTCTCATGGGGAAAGTATCACGTGAGGTTTTGCATCTGTTTTGGTACTAGTATCTCTACACATTTTTCTCACTAGTTTATTGGTAAGGGTTTTATTTATCTGTGGTAATCTAGTTTTACCCATGTTCATATTCAGTGTAATTAGGAGGAATTTTCCAAATACTAAAATAAGGCTTCTGCAAAAGGTGTGTTTAGTAAGATTTTGTTGAAGTTAATAATCTTCATTACTGATGCCTGTTCTATTCTGAGTATGACTGCCAAATAACAAGATTTTTATTTTCTTCATATCAAAGTATCACAATTTCAATTTCTTCTGCTGTAAGCCCAACTGAAAGATTATCACTTTGTAAAGGCCATGTCCTTTTACTTCCGATATGTCTGACATATATTCATACATTTTTATGAGATAAAGGAGGCAATCTGATATATAATTTAATTACCTTAAAGTTACCAGTTTACTTTATAATTCATATTCTTGGATATATTGCCATCCTTAATTTTACCACATGTTATCATGTTATGACCCACCTCTGAAGGCAAGGGTAACTGAGTTTCCTGGTAATAGATCCCTTGGGGCAGATTAGAGTGAAGCAACACTGAATGACTTGCGTCTATATATATGTGTATATATATATAAAATGCAGGTTTATTTTAGAACAAGTTTGTTGCAATGGAAAGGACATATGTAGATGTTTTTGTTATTATCCATAGAAATTATCTTATACTTTTCATCCATTTAAAAGTATAAAGATATCACTTTAGAAAATATATGAGGAAAAGATTGAGAAAGGATAACAGTAGATAGTGGAGAGAGAAGACATCACCACCCATGGATCCAGCATCCTCTTGGTCCAGGTAATGGTCGCAGCCTTGATCCATCAGGGGTGGGGAAATCCCATGAAACGTAGATTTCAGTGGGTTCAATGCGGTCAGGTGGGAACATCCAGGTACCTCCCCAGGGGGAGTTTTACACTGCCTGTTCCAACACTGGGGATCATGTGCAGTGGTCTGGTGGAATACCCCAGAAATGCATCTGGGGGCACTTTGGGGTCTTTGATGGGTTGCAACACCCTCTAAGCCATGACAGCTGCCTCTCACGCCAGCACAGAGGAGCCAGTTCTGCCCCACAGGAAGGGATGAACACCTTCAGGCCCAGGTGTGAACGTGACTGTCCTGACACCTTCCCTGGGAGGGGAGATTTACACCTGGCCCAGCTGTGTAAGGGAGGACACTGGCATGATAAAAAGCATTATCCCACCTCAGCAGGATCTGCTTCCTATTGGCCTTTTCCCTTATCTGGCTCAAACCCAGCTTGTTGCCAAACGAAGGTCAGTTTGTTGTGGTCATCCTCTGGTGGTGGGTGCACCTGGGCTGTTCTCATGCAGGTGTTTCCCACCACACACCCAAACCTCTCCTCATTCGGTCAGGGGGTGCAAACCCAGCCTCAGCAAAGCCCCTGCAGCTTTTCCAAATGGGCGATTGCTCGAGTCATTAACCATTAATGTTTCAGTCCTCACACCACCCCATGGCTCAAACACTCCATTATTTCTCTTCTGCTGCTGCTCACTCCAAATCTTCTCCTATGATGGTGATTTTCACATAGCAGACAGAAGGAGAAAAGAAAGAAGAGAAAGAAGAGGGATAGTACGAATCATTGTCAAATGCAATGCGATTACCAAAATGAAAATACAACAGTAGGCATCAGGAGAAAAATCATAGGGTATGATCAGGGTGTTAAAGTCATCTCTCTTAATATTAATGCTATTACGAACACAAAAAATTAGAGTGAATACTCGTACCTTCAACTAGGCTATCTATGAGTAAAAAGGTCTCGTGCAAAATACAAAAAAAAGTTCTCATGCAAACACATCCTTCCACCAAGCCCATACTCTGTGGAAGAAAAGTGGCATTCTGCAATGTAATATTTAGGTTCCATAAATGGTTCCTAGTAGAGTTACATGGGAGCTAGTGTTCTATCTATGTCCTGTTTACAGTCCATGGCTGTCTCTCCTTCTGGTCTAGGGTGGGGAACTCAACAACTCCCCATATGACATTTTCTTTCATTAAGATTGTTTAGTTGACTGGTTAATATCTCTGAAAAATGTAGCCAGATTATCATAAACCTAAAGCCTTCTGAGGCAGAAGTGGGAAGGTTAATACATGTTCCTTAATTTGTATGATTCCAAGTACTCATAAATCCTTGTACTAGCTCCCAGGCTAAATATGGTTGAATTCACTGAATCCCATTTGATTGAGACAAAATTCTACATCCGTAAGAAAAATATTACGAACTTTGCCCGCACCTTTTGTTTCCCAGTAAAATGACAAAATAAACTTGGTAAAAATCAAACTAACAATACATAAAAGGGTCTGTCTCATATAATTCTACTAATATTTGGTCTCCCAATAAGTTGCTTGTGATAAAAACACCCAAAAATCAGTAAACTGATAATACAAGCAGTTACAGGGGCATTTAAAAGCTTCTTTGGTCCTATGCAGCTTGGTCTGGTCTGATAGCAGGTTCCTATAAAAAGAAAATAGTAAGTTTGACCTACTACAGACCAATTATTGAAAAGAGGGAATCCATGAAAACCTAAAAATGTCTTTGTTATCAGCTGAATTTTCTGTTACACCAAAAATCACCTGTGATGGAGAAGCAGGGTTAGAGGGAAAAAAAGACTAACATGGATTGGTAAGCTGGTTGCCCATTTACAACAGACATGTGGTCTTGTTAGTTTGAATACTAAGTGTAGCAGTTCCATTGCTGGACATAGGCAGATAGCTTCTGAAGAATTTAAAAGAAGTTAAATCTCTTGAAATTTTTTAAAATGTTTTACTTGGCATACCAGAAAAAAATAGTTCATTTGGTTTTCCATTTCACTACAGGATAACAGAAAGATGGTTCAATTGTAGATTTCAATTTTTATAGACAGAAAAGACATTTAATTATAATAGGGTAGTCTCAAAGATAGATTATAAACTTTATAATATTTTATCAGTGTTTATTTGTTTACTTTGGAGCTATTAACAAAATTATCTCTCTTCCTTTTATTTTAAAATACATGTCTTTTTGATTAAGTCTTGCCCAAGTGGATTCTACAGAAAAATGTGCTAACACTACAGAAGATTTGACAATATGGAACAATAAAATATTTTGAACTCCTCTTTTAAAGAGAAATTCTGCAAAAAGATCATATCTTTTAAACCTACTGCATACATTTTGAATCAATGGATAAAGCTATTAGCAAATTTATTTTTATCATCTTAAGAACTGTGCTTTAATTGCAACACTGAGAGTTGTTTTTCTAATATAATTTCTCCACTTTAAAACCAAATTTAATCATTGCTGTTTAAAGATGGAAAAGTTGGGGGAGTGGAGTTCCTAATTGCTAATAGCTGATATCAGTAGGAACTTCACTAATTTAGAAGTGCCTCTTTTGTTTCAATAGGTTTATTGCAGCAAACAGTGTTTAAAATCATTCACCTGTAATTATTTTTGTTAAAAAAAAGAAAATGTTTTTGCTACTCTGCAATGATTTTCAAAACAAAATGCACATGCATCATCACTATTTAGGACTGTAGTTTTTAATTGCACAGAGGCAAAGAACAGTAAGAATTCAGTAGGCACAACTTCTCTTACAAGAAGTAGGCACTTTTTCTCTTACAAGTGCAGATATTGGTCATTATATTTGGGGTTTACAGAGTGTGAGGAGGAAGATGAGATGAAGTACTATACTCCGTGTACTTAAGGAGTGTTTATCATTGGCTTCAAAGAGTTTTTTTTCCAGTATAATGTCACACTCTCTTCATTCTGGTTTGTCACCATAATTTTATGAACTTTGCTCTTTAAATCTGAACATTGCCTGAGCTGTTTAAATTTAGTTGTTTTGCAGAAACACAGCAATATTCTTCAGTCTTTTTCCTTTGAATTAAAGCACAGTTTAGCCCAGATAACTGCTGAATAAGTCACGATGTAACAGCTAAATCCTTCATGGTGTAACATCTGTATTTTGGCCAACAAAGTGAAAAAATGTGTGCCTTGGCTTTGATCTGTGATATTTGTTGTCAACTTGACCCACCTTTTTAAAAAATCATGACAAATGTCTAGAACTTCTGTCCTTTAAAAAAATCAGCAATGGCTGAAAGTATGTTAGCTATTTCATTGTGATCATTCTTCCTGTAGGTAACTACTGGAGTACATTTTTATCCACCCTTCACACGAACGAATGGTCCGTAAATTGTTACAGTCCAGTAACTGTTGTATTTGCTGCAAACACAGGCTGGCAGTGTTTGAATAGCTGTTAATTACTAGGCCTTTATAAAGTGTTATGTGTCTGAAATACTAAAATTGAAGTATTTTAATGTGTAATGTTTAGGAGGAATGAAGAAGAAACTGAACATTGTACTTTTCTCTCACTGCAGAGAATTTCTTTAATTGAATGCTACATTCAGTGCAAGTCTCTGATCACTTAAGAGTTACATCCATAGTATAAATTTCCACCTAAAGGTCCGGTTTCTCCCATCTGTCCTGCTGAAAACTTAGGAAATTGCTTTCTGTTTTCTCTTCTAAACAGATTCAAGTTCCTAGCTCTGTTTTTGAAATTTGTAGTGTTACAGAAAAGCCAGTTGCTGACCACTCCTTATGATTTTCTTGTATTTTGTGTGCCTGGAAATGGTTTCCAGAATTAGCTGCTTTGTTATCTTTCCAGAGATCAAGGTGAGGCTGACAGGCCTGTAGTTCCTTGGGTCCTTCATAACCTTTTTGAGGGTAGGAGTGACATTTGTTTGGTTTTTTCGTTAAGTGCATTTCTGCAAGCGAGTATATTAGAATTGGTCTGGCTTAAAATTGCAGTAAGTGCTTTTGCAGAGAAGGGTAAATTACAGTGAGAAGGAAAGGTAATTATTAGGAATTCATTTTTTAGAAAGAAAAACCTTCATTAGTAAGGAAATGCATAGAATTTTCCCAAAACACAATGCAAGACTGAGTAATCTTTGCCAGCAATCTGAAAGAAATCAAATGGGAAAGTAAATAATCCACATAAGAACTAGATGCTTGTGACACTTTTTAGTAAAAATAAAATTCAAGATATTTCTTTTAAAGAGATATGCTAGTGTAGTGTTTGATCAGGTAATTACTATTAAAAAGTTCAGGATATGTACAGTAGGAGGAAATGTCAATAGAACAAATCAAAATCACTTTTTCCCAAGTGGAAGGAAGGCAACAAAGTAAACTATGTACAGTATTCTTGTTCATCACTTAGCCTAAATTTGAGTAGATTTATATTAATAAATGAGTGTTTATTATCATTATTCTTTAATTTTAAATGCTTGTTTTTTGACAGGAAAACTTATGGTAGATTTGAAACCCATATAATCTGTAATGTAAATGTCTGTTTTCTTTTTTATTTGAATTGTTTTCAAACACTGAAATTTTTATCTTTGCATTAAGACCCCAGTGTCTAAGCTGTGGAGCAGAAAGCTTGTGGGTATCATACTTTATAAAGTTGAGGGGTTTTTAATATAACTATGGAAAACTTAAGACTGTACAGGTGTGACCACAAGCCACACAGAATATGAAACAGAAAAGGGAAAACAAATAACCGACTGTGTATCCACCCCACAGCAGGGCCATGATTCCTGTGTTTGGTGCAATGATCCCCCAAATCTTCACGCAGCCAGTACAGGAGAAGCTGGGTGAAGTGAACAACCTTTACGGGAGTCCAGGACAGGACAATCCTACTTAGATACATTAAAGCATGTATGTTATTCTCTAGCCGAATAGTACTCCATATACAAGTGTGAAATTACTTAAACAGATAAGGCAGATACACATAAGAAGAATCTTTTTATATACTCACTATTATCTGTGAGTCTAAGGAGAAGCTGAGTGATGTGTTAGATGCTGGCACATACTTTCTCCTTCTATATCACACACCCTTTTTTACAATCAGCATACACTGCTGAAGACGATGTGGTAGAAATCTATAATATTTAAATGTTTTACAGCCTAAGGAAAATCTGATCATCTTGTCTGCCTTCTCAAATGACAAAGGCTACATAATTTTATCTAATAAATCCAGAATTAACATTTGAATTTATGGTTGAAGTAAACACATCTTCTAGCAAGATGTCTGTTTTCATTCCCTTCACAAGTTAAGTAGATTAAGGCAAAAAATGGAGCATATGCTGTAACAATATCACACTGTACATCATTTATGGGTAGTGTGCATATGAGGGTATGCCGTGTGTAAAATTCTCAGTGTTTAAATCCAACACATTAGAAGTCTCTGTAAATCCCTGAAAGTCTGGTGAGCTTCCCACATAACTTATTATACCAGTTTTTTGGCTTTATAGGGATTTCACAGGCTTCTTTCTGTTCTGACAAAATATTGGATTTTAATAAGGTTTTGTTTATCTTAGAAATGCCATTTTGTTAATTGTGACACTTAGCTGTTTTACCTTTCTTCTCATCTGTGATCATTAAGAGTTCCTCGTGCACCATAAGCAGTACTGCCCTTCCACAAAAGCTTTGTAGAAGGTAGCTGAAAGAACGAGTTGTGATTATACTTCAGGCATGTTTCCTTCTCTGTCTTGTATCATTTGAAGGTTTTATTAATCTCTTTAGGACATCCAGTACAAAATCCTGAACCATATGAAGCCATGGAAGTTTTAATAAAAATGAGATTCATCAAGGAAGGAGATGGAGCACTGGAGAAATGGGCTGTGTAACAGGTCTAAGCTGGAATGTTGCTGAGGCTGGTCTTGATTGGTCTCCTTCGTGTCACTAAAAGAAAGTGAACTACTGTAAACATCCTCTGATTGAACTTGCCTGTCTCCCCTCTGACTGCCTCTTGCAACCGTCAAATCTCTGAGAGTTTCTGGAATCAAATGTCTTCTTTTGAGGGTGCTTTTGCTGTGTATTTCCTTCTCATCCATGCAAGTGCTGGTGAGCGCTGCTGTAGGAGCAGTAGCCTCCATGTTACCCGTGGGTACCTCTGGAGGAGGTACTCAGCGTTCCTCATCTGCAGCCCACTCGTGTCCATAGGTTAGAAACAGCCTGAAATCATAGTGCAGGCATCCAGTCTGCCCAGAGTAGTGCTTACTGGCTGGCTTTGAACCACTAAAGTCTTCATCTTCTGTATAATTTTAAGTTCTTTTGAAAGTGTTATACAAATGTCACTCCTCATCCTTTTTCCATATCTTATTTTTGAACAAGCAGATCACAGCTCAAGTCTGTCTACCCTTTCTCCTAAATTATTGACCATGACTTTACATAGTAAATTGCACTGGCTACAAATGTTTGCTTGAACATAATTCATGACAGAGTTTAAAGAGACAGAGCTTACATATCATTTTCTCAGTTAGTAAACAACTGATGTTAATTTTGGCATTTCTCAGCTTCCGAGTGCTTAGTTTTGATAAGATGGTGTTCTTTTCAATACTTACAGTCCATTTAAATAATTTTCTTATTAAAAAAAAAAAAAGGCAGCAAAACTTGCATTGAAAATGAAATTACATCCTGCAAAATCCTACTGACCCTCCTTTCTCTGAAAGACCTCGACTAGTCTTGCAAGCGTTGGAAATGAGAGCAACAGCATCCTCTGCCACCACGTCCCCTAAGTGTCAGTAGCCATTGCAGGGGATGATACAAACTTTTACCTTTTCCCATGCAGGAAGAATAGTGTAGCTGGGATGAAGCACGGGGTGGCAGATGCATTTTTGGGCTGGTGGCAAGAGTTAGGAAGAAACAGAACATGCTCTGT
Source organism: Edolisoma coerulescens (assembly GCA_013397115.1). Lineage (NCBI taxonomy): Eukaryota > Metazoa > Chordata > Aves > Passeriformes > Campephagidae > Edolisoma > Edolisoma coerulescens. The sequence goes on along the minus strand of VWZW01013750.1, from coordinate 755,517 downwards.
GGAAATCTTCACTCTGCTGTGTTTAGGTCAAATAACAAATTACCAAATTTGGGCTTCTCTTTTTTTTTATATGCACAGTAAAAAGGAAAATACCAGAGACCTTGTTGTTTTGATTCTAGACCTTAGTGAAATGCTTGCGGAAAAAACTAAGTTAAGCACGAGCAGAATTTTTTTAGCCTTATTCTAATTAATAGTATCAATGAATGAAAAAAAATTAAGCCTTGAGCAGATGCTTGGAGTGGAAATTTTACTGAACATTGAGTTAAGCAAATGTATAAATGACTGAAAACATGCTCTTAACAGTAGAATTTTTTAGGCACCTTGTTGTCAAGTTTTAAGTCCTAGATCAAGTCATTTAGCTTCAGAGTGATACTTTCCCTTTTCCTGTTGTTACAGTTTTTCTTGTTCTTTCTGATTTCATTGTGTTGTTTTGGCCTCATAAACATTCCTAAACTGTTTGTTTTGCCTCATTTGTAACCATTTCTTGGGCTTATTTAATTTTTTTAAAAAGAATTCTCTGCCTTCCAAGAAGACTGAGAAGATAAGCAACTAAACATAGGGAACACGTAACATAAGTTTAAATTTTGATGCCTGGGGAATTGTCCTGTAAATCTCAGTCAAAATGGTTGTGGTGTTAGTTAAAACTGGTAAAGCTGGATCATTGCCTTATTTAATGGCTTCACTAATGCAGAGTTTTCTCCTGCTTTCCCTATATTGTAAGGTCATTAATGAATCATTATCTATTGCTAGTAATTACTGATCTCTTGAGAATATTGGTTTAATTATATAGGAATCATAAGTGGAAGATATAGTTACATATTCTACAATGTAGGTAGTAGTACCTTAGTGCATTATGGCTTTAAAGAATCTGGGGGTTTTTTGTAGATTTTAATTGCTAAGTGTGCCTGGTAAAATATGAATTATTGTATTACCGCATGTGATAAAAGGTATACTATTGTGAGTCTCACCGTCTGCAGGTGTAACAGATGTAAGGCAAGATTAACAGGACAGAACAATAATTAAAACACAGACAGCCATCTCAACAACAAAAAAAAACCCCAACAAAAAAAACAAACAAAAAAGGCGGGGGACGGGGGGAAGAAACAAAAAGAAAAGGTTTATCATGTCCAAGGCAATTATTAAGGGTGTCTCAATTCTCTGCAAATATTTGTAAAAGCAATAAAAATGTGTTAGGTTGAAAGACAGCTTTTCAATGTGGACACTTAGTTAAAGAATTAAGATCTTTTTTTATGAATATAAAAGCTGAGTGAAGTCCTGCCATATGGCAGCATGGTTCACAGGCAATAGGGCCCTCGGTTTATAAATGCTGTGAGCTAAACGTTGCTGAAAAAAATAAGAGAGCAGTTACTATATATGCACTTACAACAGTATGAATTGCTTACTCCCTTTAAGACAGGAAGGTTCAAATAATTAACGGCAATATTATGGTTGCAAAAGGAAGTCCAGTTGTTCTTCAGCAGTCTACATCTGTGAAACGTGATACCTCTGGGGAGTGAGATTTAATTTTCCCAGGAGAAAATATAAAAGCAGGAGAAAAAAAAGGAATGACTTCTGCTTGAGCAGAATAAACCTGCATCTACAAACGATTAACACTGCATAATGAAGTAGTAAAGAAGCAAAAGAGATTTCTAATAAAGGACTAATAACAAATCCCATTACACCATGGTGTATTTTTTTCTCTTGAAGTGTATTAGACTCTTAGCAAGGCTTTTGAATGAGGCTTGCACAGTTGCAAGCAAAGTCAGCTCAAATGCTTCAAGCTTAGCTGAGATTTCTTGCCTAACAGTTTGTGTAACTTGAAAGTTGTGGTTTTACAGGTGGGAGGAGTTGCTAATGCAGGTAATGGGCTTCACACAGAGTTTGGGTAATGTTTATGTCACCACGGGACAATAGTCTCCTGTAAGCTGGGCACTGCAGGGTAATGTGCCACTCTATGGCAAAATCCCTTAGGTAGAATAGACGTGGTATTAAATGCACTTGCTAAGCCTTGCTTTTGTCTAACAGTTCTGATTCTTTTTCTGAGGTCTCAGAATAAGTCCTCATAGGAAAGGGGTTTGATCAGAGAGGGAAATATGGAGTTTTTGTTTTGTTGTAGCTAATACTGGGACTTTTGTAATTACTGTACTAACATAAAAAGTTACAAGACCTTAGAACATAAATGTTTTATATGAGAGTGAGATGATGCTGTCTTTTGAAATCATGTATTTTCACTTTTAAAAGGGAACATATCTTGCAAGGAAAAGATTCTGTGTAGCAATCTCTAAAACTGTACATGGATATTTTTGTGGATTGTACATATGGTTCCAGTGGCATGACGAATAAAAGTTTAGTGAACAAAACCTTGAGTCACAACAGTCCCTTTGAATTTCTTTTATAAGAGACTGTCTTTTTGTACAGATTGTTACTATCTTCAAAGCTTGTGCTAGACTGGCATGCTGGAATTCATTTGTCCAGTATTTTCTTTATTACTGGAATCAGAAAAAAAAAACCAAAAACAAAACCCCAGATGCCTTAAATCAACAATGAGTTCTGGAACAAAAGTGGTTAAACATGAATTCTTACGAGTGAAACTAATCTTGAACAAGAAATTTCTAGTTGCCTTTTTAGAAATTTTTGTGAGTTTTAAAGAATGACTTAATTTGCTTAGCAGAAATTTGCAATCAATCTTTTCTTGCCACTGAATAAACAGATTCCACATGCGTAGCTATTTGCATATCCCAGCTAAAAATGTAATTCATTATTTTTAAGTCCATTTCGTAATAACTATTTCAGGATTAATGTTACTAACTATTCTTTAGCTCATTCAAATGTGACCTTAGATAATCCTACCTAAAAAGATACAGAGCTGGTGGGTCTGTTCTGGAATAGAGAGGAGAAGTGCCTTTCCTGAGGTCACCAAGTGAGTCAGTGTAAGAGACAGATCTAGAAATGAGAAATCTAGAGAAACTATTTCCTTCTACTGCATCTCAAGCTTCCAGCCTCAAACAAATATTGTGTTTAATATGACAAATCTTCACATTTTGCTAGGGATGAAAAGGACACAGAGATGAACAGGAATTAACAGTATAGTCTACATGCAGATTATCACTAAATCTGGTAAAGATTTAAATTAGATTTAATGAAAATAGCATCCATAGCATATTTTACATGGAGCTGCAGACACTGTCATCCATAACAGGGAGAAAGCCCCTTTGCAGTATCTGTGACCTGTCCATTTTAGTTGCTGTTTGGCATCTGCTTCTGAACTGGCTTTTGCTTGACTGGGCTTTTCAGGGCTTCTCATGAGCTACTGGCTTCACCCTCCTGTTTTTGCTGTTCGAGGCCATTCTTGCATAACATTTTCTCCGTTTCATCTTAGGTCACTATCACATTAAATGCTCAAAAATGTGGTATAAGGGATTGATGTATTTTGTCCTTTGAGGGTCACCCACATAATAATATTAGTCAATGAAGTTTCTACAGTTTGTAATGTAAAATTTCTTTGATGTAGATGCAGTAACATTTTCACAAATACAATTAGTTAAGTTGTTATCACAGATCTTGATGCTTTGCAAGATTTTCTGCTGGTAAAATGCTTAGGACTGTAGTTGGTCCTGGGATATGTGTCCTGACTTTACCGAACTTGGTAAAATGGAGAAATACAAATCATAACTTTTCCCTTTTTTTCAGGCGATGGGTAAGGCTCCTGTTTGGACGTGAATTCCCACTTCAGGATCTTCTAGTTGTCTGGGATGCTCTATTTGCTGACAGTATCACCCTGAATTTAGTTGACTACATTTTTGTAGCCATGTTGTTGTATATCAGAGATGCCTGTAAGTATCAGCTATCTTACAATTTTTTTTCAAGAATGCAAACCTATTCTTTGAAAGAAAAAGAGACCTTAAAACATGCTACATTTCATTGTGACTTTTTTAACATATTGAAAATCGTTCCAAACACTAGGAGAGGAGCTATTTATTATCAGACATGGCCTGCTGTATTTATGAAACAAATTGTATCTTGGAGTTAAATGCAGGTTTGTTTTGTGAGTAGTTCTGTGTTTTTACATGGAGTTGCAGATTTTATGTGCTCTAAGTGAAACAGGCAAGTATAGAGCTCCACCTTCCGACCAAGCTCATGAATTGAATAAAGCTTCCCTGTGACACTTCAAATGTTCTTATGCTGCTCCCCTGTGAGAAAGGAGAAAATGCACAAGAATCAGAAAAACAATTTTTGAAGAGCTATCTTGAAGGAAATGCAAAGATGAGTAGAAATTACTGAATATGTTTATTGTGTACAGGAGTGGCATCTTAAAAAAATTACAATTTATTTTATTTTGGTTCAATATACCTGAAATTTGTGCACAGGTGAATTCTTATAATTTAGTGATGACCAATAATATTAAGTTGGGACAAACAAGCAATCAAGAAAATGTTTTTAGCTTATATAATTGTAAATGGGAGGAGAAAGTTACGTAATGATTAGTTGAGGCATTTATTTCTGTCCTATCATATTCTGCAAAAAATTCTGTATGCAACTGATGCAACAACGTATGCATTTCGCAGCAAGATGTATGGCTGTCATTAAGTATATGAATTCTATAGCAAGTTATTCAGAGTTAAGTATATACCATCTGTAAGCTTTAGGTTATAACAAGGTCACATATTTGACACAATTTTGTTTTCTAGAACATAGGAAGTTTTCAACATCTGTGGTTCCTATTTTAGAGCCCAGTCTTGAAAATATAACGTGGTACTTTACACGTACATGTTGTTCCACTGCCTGCCTTCGTGTGTTTTTTAATTACTTTTTAATAAACATGCAGAATTTAGAGCTATCTTTCATTCCTCTCAAAGAAGTGGACATTTAATTCTGGTCAGAGGTTTCAAAATTAATGCTGATGTTTCAGGATGATCTGATTCGACGTTATTATGTTTTGCAATCTAAATCTTGCTTGTTTATATGCAGGAAACTGAAGTAATCTTATAATTTTTGGTAGAGATATGTACTGAAGAGGTATGTAAGAAAGTTTCTTAGCATCAGTATTTTATTTTGTGTCATTGCTTACCATTACAAAAAAAACCACGTTTGAACTGTGCTTGTGAGAAGCCTCTCTCTTCTTGGGGAGTGGAAGTTGTTCTGGGTTTGTTTTCTTTTGATTTGTGGTGCGGAGGTACAAGTATCAGTACTAGTTAACTAAAATGTGAGCTAAAAATGTGTTCCAGGCTCTTGTATGAAATCAGTCTCCCTTTTTTCTCTGAACTTCCCAGGCTTAGTAAATAGCTTTGCAGTGTAGTACGTTTGCCCAAATGAGAGGCAAAGTCATCTCATCAGGACAGCTAATACTTCATATTTTGACTGTTTCTGTAATAAGTAACTTCTTGTTCTACAGCTGGACCTAGTTAGTTACTCTAAGAATAATAGAATGGGGAGCAAAATAAGTCATAAATACTGTAAAGTTGAATATATTTTTCCAACATCAAGCTGAAACCATAACAATTTCCACAGTTCTTGACTTCATAAAAAAGCTTTTGTTATAAATCCGTAAAAGAAAAATTTTCCGGTTTTCCTCATTTTTTTTATTGCTGATAATATTTGAGCTTTGAACAGAGTTCAAAGTTGTAGTAATTTTGAAAACATTTTCAAGTAAAATAAGTTTATAAAAGCTTCTCTTTATTTGGTGAAAGGAAATATAAGCTCAAAACATCCAATGGTGATAATCATCTTTAATTTAAATAAACCATCGGGAAATTTTTAGTTTAGAAACTTTGAAACAATAAGAACAATAATAAAGCTCCTAAGATATTGTGTTATAAAAATGTCAAATATAAGCAATTATAATAATACAGTACTCAAAGCATTTGAAAGTTTAGAAATTGTGCTGATTCTTTTATAGCAACACATTTGGGGATGGGTGGAAGTTGCTCTTTTGAGAATTGATGAATTTTTTTTCTGTGCTCTATTATGATGTTCTCAAGGACATGATTTTAAGAAAGTATTACTTCTGCTGTATTTCTCATTTTTATTTTAGTTTTGAAATCCCCTGTTGCTCGAACAATATATTATTCAAGGAGAAGGGAACATTTAGATTATCAGATTATTGCATATATATTTTAGAGATTACAGATACGTAATCATGTACACAGCCATTCTGTAAACTGCTCTGTTCAGTTTTACATCTGTATCCAGGCAGATCTTTGTCTGTGGAGTGATAATCCTCACAAGCCAAGCATAGGGTTGTGTACCAGTGTAGCTGTAAATTTGAATAAATTATTTCCTGTGTTTCTTTGGAAAAATTCTTGCAAAACTTTGGTTTTTTAATCTGTCAAATCAGAAGCATGAATATTTGCTTCTGTTTCACCAGTGTGAATATCCATGCAGTTGTTCATGAAATCAGAATGGAGGGAAGGATGTGATGCAAAAATAGATGTATTTTACCTACTTCCTTCCCAGAAGGAGAAGAAAAAACAAACCTGGAAGACCTATCTATATTTTGCGTAGTAAATTAATGCCATTATTGCACCAGGAGCTAATTTTGACTGAACAGTATTAGAGTAAGTGTATTTTTATCTTGTTTCCACTTGAGGAGTAGGTATGGCCATTGTTAGAATTTAGTTTTGCATCTCTAAAAGCACTGTGAATATTTTGAGAAGTAAAGAAGCCATAGCTTCTTCTTAGAGGACCTGATTAGTTATTTTTTTATGGTGCAAGATGTTCATTTGTCTATGTTTAACTCAATTTAGGGCCTGCTAAGGAGAACGTGGCCATGTGTAAAGCAGCAGGGGGGAGTAGTCCAACCCTTCCAGGGTTACAAAGTAATCTGGATACAGGATCAGTGACATCAAACATTAAACTTTTACTAAATTACATGTATCAGAAAATTTGGACTTTGTTGAGGACAGTACAGTGAATGTTCAGGTTTTCCACCACATCACCTGCTTTTATCCAGGGGTGGTTATTGGGCCAACAGAGAAAGGTCAGTCTCTTCTAAAGCAGAAGGGAGAAGGCAGTTTGATGTTCCTCTGGGCCCTGAATTACAATATTAATAAAAGGACAGTAAGATTATTTTCTCTATGGAGAGGAGTTTCTCTCCTCCTTTCCCTAGAAATGCCAGTAGCATTCTTCTTTGGGGAAGTGAGAACTTGTGTTTCACGACAGAAGTTGGATCCAGATGTGCCTTCAATTAAGCCAATGAGAGAAGGAAAAGCACAGCTGAAGAACCACCAAGCTTTTTACAAGGCAGCTGGACACACCAGCTACTGCTGAGACTGGATAAATTTGTATTTCACAGAATCTCCTTCCAGAAACTTCATCCTACAGATGATTTTTAGAAATTCTTTTAACACCAATAAGTATATTCAGTTTTGTTTTACTGCTATTTCTCTATAATTTTTAAGAAAACCGCCACTCTGTTGGATAATATTATACATTTTGTCCTGAAGGCACAAGAATCATAGAATGGTTTGGTTTAGAAGGGACCTTCAAGGGTCATCTAGACCAATCCCCTGGCATGGGCAGAGACATTCCACGAGACCAGATTGCTCAAATCCCCATCCAGCCTGACCTGGAACACTTCCAGGGGCACCCATAACATCTATGGGCAACCTGTTCCAGTGCCTCACCACCCTCAAAGCAAAGAATTTCTTCCTTATGTCCAATCTAAATCTACCCTCTTTCAGTTTAAATATATGGGGGAAACTCTGGAGATAAAAAAACCCCTATATAAAAGTTAGCAGGTCTTCCATTTAAAGTGCTGTAATTTTTTTAACTTTCTGGATGATAAGGGGTTTTTTGTCAGGGGTCAAGTCTACACCATTAAAATAAATTAGTTTTTTTTAATATTTAGTTTTCTCTATATCTATGAAACAGCAAAGAACCCTTCCAGGAAAAATAAAGGATATTTTCAATCCATTTTACATTGCAGAATAAAGCACATATTTATTTGTTCAAAAGAGAAACACATTGGTGTTACTGTCTATCATTTATAAAACTATTTAGCATTTAATATCAATAGTCACTATTTTTATTTGCTTTGGTAAAAAGGCATCATGATCACAACTGCAGTTCAGTATCTTAAATTTGATTTACGTATGAGAGTTTGATTGGGTATGTTCTGTGTGGTGCTCGTATTATACTCTGAAAGAACTCTGACGGAGGCCATTGTATTGTGTTCATTATGCCAGCTTTGTGGCTTCAAGAAGAAAAAGCAGGTACCTGAATATGAACAAGAAAAACAAAGGGTAGGAAAAAGAACAGGCAGAACAGATAAAGAATGAGTAGGATAAGTGAGTGCTTTACAAATGAAAGCAGATGTATGAAATTACAAGCTGTCGGATCAGCAACGGAAATGAAGATGATAAAGTGGTTCCTTACACAGATTATAATTATTCATTTTGCCCAGTCCTGCATCTTTTCCCCATAATCCTCTTGTTGAGGGAGGTAAGGTGCAGGAGGATATGAGGCTTATTCACATGAAAGAAAAAAATTAAACCATTTAAATTTCTCTGTCAGCAAAACTGCCCTTTATTTTGCCTTTTAGTGATTCAAAATAATTCTGCATTTGCAATACCCCTGATAATTAAAGGTATTTCTTACTACAGCTAAAGTTCTCAGAATAGTAAAGTTTGTTAGAAATTTATTTACAATTACTATTGTTGGAGGCTGTCTTTATGTTGCAGAGTGGAGGCATCATTAACAGGCATTGCTTTGACAGCTGTGGCAGATGGATTGCCTGGATTTAGATGGTGCAAAAGAAATGAAGTAGTTTACATAGACCTGCTTGAAAAGATGTCTTTAATAATTGCACTCATAATTAGATTGATTTGGGAAGGAAAAAAAAACTGAAGATGACAACAACAAGCAAAAAGCCATAGAGTATGCTTACACAGATTCCGATAAAATCAAGCAGATTAGAACAAAATTATAAACTTTCGCAAAGCGTGCTGAAAATTTTTTGGGTAAGTGAAAAAACCTAAGCAAGTTAATGGTGTACTATATTTTTTAGTATTTATGAAATTAAAATCTAGTCTTTTCCCTCTTTCCTGAACATTTTGTGAAGTTTCTGATTTAGAAGAAAACAAGGTGTTGTTGAATAATTTTACGTATGCATAGGTATCTGAGTGTGTGTATGTATGTAAATATGTATATAAGAGCAACAGAAAAGATATTTCTGCAAAAAATCATCAGAATGGGGCAAACCTACCATAAAGCGATAAATGCAAATTATCATATTTATATTTAGATGTCTGTGGAGGAGACTGTGAAAAGTCCCATGTCGATTTCGGGGTATAGGACCAGTTCTTCAGGCTCTGCTGATGGTATTGCCCTGAGCTCCACTGACTGGGGCAGGCTTTAGGTGCACAGCTACAGAGGTCTGAATTGAGACATCTGAATCTGGTGCTAACATAAATGTCTATGACATAAAGTCATAGTTTTTGAACTGTTCTTAATTAGACTGGACCAAGTGTAGTCATGAAGCTTGATTATGTATATCTCCTTTTACTCTGCTTGAGTTCTGAGAGACCATGTGGGAGAAGACAGCAAAATCTGAACTGCAGTGAATTTACTGGAAAAAGCACTGTTTTGGAATATCAAAATAAGACAGTAATATTCTCTCTCTCTCTCTTTTTTTTAATTTTCATTTTAATCCTAGTGATTTCAAGTAATTATCAGACCTGTTTGGGACTTCTGATGCATTATCCACCTATTGGAGATGTTCACTCCCTTATCCTAAGAGCACTTTTTCTCCGAGATCCAAAGGTGAGATGCTTGCTCTGTTAATACAGGAATAAATCACTGTAATAAAATGTTCTAAATGCTATGAAGTTGATAACAACCTACATTTTGGAAACTAAATGGTAGTTTCAAGTTTCTTCTTACCTGATGAAAGAGCTGAAGGAAAGAGTTGGAAACAAAGTAGCAAAAAGTTCTTTTGCTCTTTAAGGGGTACTTTAAAGGACAGTTCACTAATGTTATCCCAGAGCTCTGCTAACTGGAGATGTGCTCCTTAGAATAACTTTGCTTGGTAATCTGCGTAGACTTTTAGGATAAAGTATACTTTTCAGGGAAACAGTAATGTTACTACATAAAACCTAGTAAGCTGTATAGAAAGCATCATGCAATTTCATCTGAAAGACCTTTTTCATGGGATTTCTGGGATTAATCACTGTTAATCCTTACAGCACTACCCCTGCCCAGTATATGATGGTTATGTGATGATTTTCAATTAAAAACAAGAGCTTGATGTTACAGCCTGTAAAGATTCACATTAATAAAATGTATAAACTCATAAATTTTATGTCACATATTACTAGCATACAGTTTCTGATGTATTCATCTATTAAAAAAAAAAAGAAAACCTCTTGCTGTGTTAGAATGTCACATGTATATGTGTGGGTATAATATACAGGAGACACCCTCTGTATAGTGGATTACGTGCTTGAGATGAAGCTGTACACAGTAATCTTTGCTTACTCAGATCTCTGGCAGATAGCAGAATTTGTGCTGCTGGTTTTGAACTGTCTTTGTACGTGTCCCATTAGTAGGTTGCCAGTGTAAAGTCTGATTTCCCTCATCTTCTTGATGCGCAACATCTTTGAAAACAAAAAATTCATCACTTCTGCACTCTGACTGCCTTCTGCAAAATTTCATTCTGTACCAGTGTTCACACTTTTACAGATTAAGAAAAAAATTGTCTCTTTGTTTTTCTATATCAGTTTTTTGCAGAAATCTGCATCCTTATAGCTGCTTTCTTCATTCCTCTCAGCCACAAAGATTTCTTTCATGATGAGAAGTAAAGTGTATCATCTTTTCAGTGTGTAAGAAAGTTTCTAACATTACATCTCAGGAATCTTTCTTAAGATTTTGGCAGCAGTCTGTGAAATCAAACTGCCCAGCATTTATTTATGTACTTGCTTAGCAAAACAAGATAGAAATATTTTTTAGAAGAAAGATACAAAGGGAGGAAAATTTTGCTCAGTTATCCATCTGAATTCAGTATGTAATCTGTCATTTATTGAAGAGATATGTTAAACAATAAAGTGATTACTAATTATTCAGCTGTCCTCAGAAACATGCTAGGCAGCATACAAGATATCCTATCAGCTGAAGGGGGCAAAAATTAACCACCAACTTCCCACAAAGAGGCTTAATCATTGTTCCACTCCTTATGCTCTTGTCTCCAACAGAATGAAGTTGTCAGGTGCATAAGGCCTTGGTGTCCTATTAATTAACATTCTCAGGTGGGCCTTGAATATCTTTCAGAAAAATACTGGATGTAGTTCTACCATGTCTTTCATGTAGTTTTCCATTTGCTCAGGTGAATTAGTACTTGAAACTCTTTGATGCAAAGAGTGATAGTTGCTTTGTCAATTTAAATATGATAAAATGCAATTGTTTCTCTTTCCAAGCTGTACTTTTCTGCTTGGGAAATACTCTGAAGGTTGAGAAGCTCTGATTTCCAGAAAATGAAGATCCTAAGGGACTTGCAGTCACCTCTCATTTTACGTTGGGTCTTTGTGTTGAAGCTGTGTAAGCAGATCAGGACTTCTTACAGTAAGGAATACTGTTCTAAAGGATCATTCTAAAACTAAAAAATAGCTCCTGCTCTGAGAAAGAAATGTATTTTCAAGGCTATGACTTGAGTACCTGTTTGTTACCTTTTCCTAGGTATGACTTCAAGTTCCACTTACATGTCTGTAAGCATATGTTGGTTCAGTTCCTTTTTTCCATACATCTGAAATAGAAGTCTTGGTGTTCTGTAAGACCTATGCACAAACATTTCCAAGTCTGTCAACATTTTTCATTAAACAGAATGAAAGGGAAGACTCTACAAGGCATCAGGGGTGCTGTAGGAGTCTAAAGTCAGTGCAGAGATTATATACCAAAATAAGTGGGAAAATTATGATATCTTTTTTTTTTTGCTAGCTGCATAGAAATAATTCAGTTTGCCCTTATTCCTTGTGCAGATAAAAGGAGATTGGAAGAAATGACAAAGAGATTTTAGTCTCTAATGTAACTTGTAAGTGGTGATTAACAAATTCAGTGCTTAATTATTTTTCTTCCTTCTTTGATATTTTTCTTTGCATTTCTCCATCACAAGCTTCTGGTTTCTAATAGGAAATTACGTTTGGTTCAGTGCAATTTTGTCTCTCCTTATCCTGGGCTGAGTTGCTCTCCATGGCATTTCTTCCAAGATTTCGCTTGGGTTTTAATATGTGAAATCAGGGAACTTTTCTCTGGGAGACTGTTGCATGCTCCAGTGGCTTATTTCATTATTTGTTGAAAGTACCAAAAATGTTTAGTGTTGTTCCAAATATCTGAGAGAGGCTTTCTCTCTGTTCCTTGGAGCTTTAAATCTCAGCTGGACAAGAAATGCAGTTTAGAAGTCATGGCCAGGAACAAACAGGAATCTACCTCTTGAAGGTTTTCTAATATGTATTGTGTTCCATAATTTTTTTGCAGCTAGGAAAATACCAAGTCATCTTACAGAGGGGAGGTTGTGGGGTGTTTGGACTAAGAAAGTTTGGGGGTAGGTGCATAAAACTGAAAGGTTCTTAAGGAAGAATCTTGTCATAAATGGTGAAGTTGTTAAGATGGACCTGATACAGCTTTTCCATCTGTAACTTCCAGTTCTGGAGATAACCTGGGCTTGTACATCTAAGAACATCTATTATTTTTTTTGTTTCATTGGTCTGACATAACAGGTATTTCCTTCTTACTTTGTGTCTTATAGTCTTTTAGGAGAGCTAAACTTTGGCTTGGTGAACCTGTCACATTTTGTTTGCTTCTTTTCGCTGCAGTCATCACCAGGAGAGCAACCTAAATGTCAGAAGAAAGCTGTAGTTAAAAGACAGGTGGCATTTTTTTCTTAAAGATGGACAAATACAATTTCCTGACCTTTTGTGGAATCAAACCTTACCAGAAGCCTTAGCATTATCCAGTATTAACACTAATATGAAAAGCAATTAGTACTTGCCATTAACCTGATGCTTGCAGCAGCTCTCCTGTTCACTTTGTGAACCCCAGTTGGCAGTTGAGGTGAGGGAACATTTTAGATACCACATCTCTGATATTTTTCAGTGCCACACAAGAGAAATACACATGTATATACTGTATATATATATATTTCTGTAATAACTGAAAACAAGTTAATGCACATGTCTCTGAGGGGGGGCCTGAGAGATACTAATTTTATAGGCATGAGTATGGATCAATGCAGAATAATTGAATTTCAGCCTTTTCTGCATTTGACTAGCTCCACTTCTTAGGAAAATGTGGAAGGAAAAGCTCAAATAAGTGTTGTTGTCTTTGCATAGGGTGATAAAGTTAACCAGCTTAGAAGAGTATTTGTTTCATATTTCTAATCTTTGAACAGATAATTGCCTCAATTATTTATATTAAAGTAACTTCTATGCACTTACAGTCCTTCTGAATGTAAAAGTAGAGCTTCTTATGGAAGAATAGGCTATTAAAATTGTGTATATGTAAAATGAAAAAATAAGGGAAGGTTCTTTTATGTATATCCAAAAACATTTACTGAAGGTGTGTGTCTGCATATTTAATACACTACGAGTGGCTCATTTTCTTCATTTTTTTTTCTTATCAAAACCATTGAGCACTGTTAATTTTCAAAGCAAAGGCAGCAAAATTAAGAAGTAGAGATATGGAGATAGGGCATTGGAAAAATATAAAGTGATTAAAAAGCATAGTTCTAACTAGAGTTGTTCAAATAAAAAAAAAAATTAAAAAACCCAATTAGAAACAAAAGTCATAGAAAATGTGAACATATTGTGTTCCTTAAATAACCAGATGTTCCTTCCTTCCTGAAGGCAGCCAGGGCTAGGAATAAAAGGTTTAAAACTATTGTTTTAAGTTAACTGTGAATTTTGAAAATCTGTTTTCACCCTTTAGCAAATAAAATTCTAATACAGCAACATAAGCAAAGTAATTTTCATCTTTGGGTGTTCCTGTTTGTATGTTGTTCTATGTTGAAGTGTTAACCTTATCACAATGACTTATTAGAAAACTAAAGCACTATGTAGAATATTACAGTTTTGCATCGCATACTAAGAGCCTAACAATTATCCTTTGTCTGAAAGCTTACTGTATTTATTCTTCATTTTTCTGTAAAATAAGTTTGCTTTCAGGTATTTTAACATGGTGAGTTGCCCCATTCATTGAGCAAGCTAGTTAGGAGCTTAATTCAGTGGAGACATCTTTAATCATAAGCTATCAACTAAAAAAAAAGAAAAAAAGAATGTACTTGGTTGATGGAAATTAATTTGTTACTTATGCTAATAATATTCTAGTTACTGCTGCTGCTATTTACTCAACATTGTATTTTAGCTATTTGCTGACATTGAAAGTGGCTATATAATAATACTAAATTCTAACTAAATCCATGGAGAAGCATACATGACATTTCAAAGAAGTTGTATTAGTTCATCAGGACTGAAATTACAGGTACGGCCAGAAAACTTAAGCAATAAAATATGGTCATGATCACTCATATAACGAATAGTTGGAGAAATCTGCATTCTAGCTTTTAACACTATTCACTCTCTGAGCAATGAGTGACAAGGGGAAAACACATAGCTGAAATTTTGAACCGAACTCTTTGTACATTTATTTTCAGCTGAATTTTCTTCTTAAGTAGCTGCCACCGTCTCAGAGTTTTCTCCAAGCTGGTTTCATGTGCCTGAAAGGCTGTTGAGTTTCACTTTCTTCTTCTTCAGATAAATTCTTTTCTATACACTCATTAACTGAGGTGCCGCTGCAGAGCTGCAACTGTCCTTTGAATGCTGCCGTTATGTCAGTATTGTTGTTTTGCCGTTTGTGGCAGGAGAAAAGCAGGTTTGGGGTTGTTTTGTTTGTTTGTTAGCATTGTGTGTGCAATCTGGCATTAATTACCTCTCTTTAATGACCAGATTGCAGCCAATCAGAAGTTGGGATCTGGCGCTGCTCCGGCAGTAGCAGCTCATTAATTTGTACCTCCACACAGAGGTACTGCTGGGGTGCGGGTCCACTTCGTTACAGGGGTACCAGCAAGGGGGAGGGGGACTCCGAACAAACACTTTTCCTTTTTGGTTTTGATCATGAAGGATGTGACTGATATTTCAGGAGCATTAATACATTGGGAGGGTTAGGTGCATGAAAAGTAAGTTATCAGGAAGCTGAGATAATGGGTATCCTAGTGCAGTATGAGCTGCCTGTACTTTAAGTAAGGAGAGTTGCCCGATTGAGTAAGGTCACCTGTACTTTAAAGGAGAGTTGCCTTTACATGAGATATGATTGATAAAGGAAATAAGGTTTTCCAGAAAAGCTGATTACACGTCTCTTCATCTGGGAGAAGAGGACTTCGGAGAAACAAAAAAGAAATGCATTTACTTTCAGTGATTCACAGAGAACTTCCATTTGCCTTAATTTCTGAAAGTTTAAGATCTTGCATGTTCAATGTGAGGTAGATAGATTTTTATGGACAAAAATGTGGCACCATTCTCAACTTGACCTCTGCTTTTATAACCACATTCAATTCCTTGTAGTGAACTCAAGCATTTTGATGTTCTAACATTCCCATTTGCAAATACAGTAAGGTTAGATGTAATCTAAATACCTCACCTTAAATAAATCAATGTTTTTTCTGTAACTGCATGCTAAGCTTTCTAATGTGGGCCATGATATTAACTTATTCTTTGTTTATGTTCATGTTCTTAAATGAAATGGTCTATGCTTTGTTTTAAGAATTATTGATTTAAATATTCAGTTATTGTGTTTCATTAATAGAATAAGTTATGACAGGCGGCTAAGAGTTTAATGATAAATTACTTGGAATAACCATGTTGCCATAGTACCACATAAAAATAGTAAGTGTAGCATGAATTAAAAATCCGCTTCATTTTTGTACATTTGTTTCAACACCTTCTTTCCCAGTGCACCTATGCATTTTAAAATACAAAAAGGGTACGTGGTCAATACTTGTGATAACAATAGCTTTCTTATCTCTCTCAAAGTTCATTGCAATCTCTTCACTGGTACATTAACCATGTAATCAACCCACCATAAAATAGTCATCTTCAATATATCCTGTATGTCACAAGCAATATTTTCAGGAAAAAAACCTGGAAAGGGGTTGATTAGTCATCTAGTCAAGACTTTTCAAATGAGAAACCTTTCAAAGTCCTTCCCATTCTGCAGCACCATATGCAACACAGTAGTCATCACTTGAGGGAGAAAGCTGATCTCTTGGATTGCCAATGGCAATGCAGTTCCCAAGTGTTGCTCTCTCCTTAGTGTTGCACATACAGGCCAGTGGTGTGGCTAAGACCTCACAAATACTGTATCCATCCAGGTAAACAACCATTAACATTTAAATTAATAGGAATATGGTAAGAAATAACATGGAATAAAGCAAAGCTTCCAGAACAGTGACACCTCTCACAGTTAAAGCCATGCCACAGGTAAGATGGTGCAGAAGCAAAGGATTTGTCCCAGTTCCGTGTGGGGCCAAGCAAGACGGGACTGCAGTCCCCTGCTGGCAGTGAGAGCAGAGCCCTGCCAGGTGACTTCGGTGTCCTCATTGCCCATCTTGTGTGACCCAGCAGCAAGGAGAGCCACTGGCCACCTTAAGGGCAGGATGGAGTGAGTGGTGTGGCTGCTGATTTCTGAGAGTGTTGGGAGGTGCGGAGTCTTTCAGAGGAAATGACTAAAGGTGAGTTAGGAATTAGTGTTTCTTTTTCTGGCTAACATTTGACAGCAAGTCTCCAAGACAAGATGGGCGAGAAAGTCCTCTTCAGAAGACAGAATGTTTAAACTGTTCCTTCTATTTGAGCAAGCTGACATCCTCAGTAGCAAATTAAAAGCAATTCTGATTGTACTTGCTGCTAAAGCAAGAAGCTGAAGCATTTTAAGCTCTTGACTGCTTTAGCTACCAATAAAACTTACTGCTTATGAATTTCTTGGGGCTGTTTCTCTCAATTGATAGGTTTACTTCTATTTAAAAAGTCATCTAAAGCTACTGACCCTCTCCTAAAAAAGTAATAAAGTTATTTATAAAATTACACTAATAAATTGTATTTAACAGTGTTAGAGTGAGGTGATTATGGTTCTTCTTATGGGCAACCTGACAATTCAATTAATCATTTCTAGTTTGCAAGGTAGTTTATCGAAAGGAAGCACTTAAAACACTTAAAGCACTTTGATTCTACCTAATCAAAAGTTCTTGATATCATAATTTATTTACTAAAATTTGAAAAACACAAACTGTGAGTTATATAAAAATGGATTCATAACTTTTCAATAGTATACGAAAGATTAGCTACTGTCGTATCCAATCTATTGTGATGGAATTTGAGTTCAGAGACTTCTGATATAAATGTAGATATACTGCTTGTGTACCTACATATTTTATAGTAAATATTAGTGTATCAATTGTAATGAAGGCTATTTGAGTACAGTTGCATTGGGAAGCGCTTCTCTGAAAGAGCAAAATACTGTCAAGATAGAACTGGGAATGGTATGTTTTATCCTTTGCTGTACATTTTTATGGAAAATTAGGTTTGGAGACCTTGTGTCTCTGTCCTTTGTCTTTTTAAGGAGCAATAATGATCAAAATGGCTCTGTAGGGTAATTCCTCATGATTGGAATCCTAAATGAAAGGAGTTGCTTATCCCTCAGCACCAGGACCTTAGCTTCTCTCTGTGTTTCACAGGAAAAGACTTGGATGTCATACTCCTTTTTGGTGTGCATGGGGCTCTGTGAATGAGCTTTTTCCACTCCCCTGGGGACCTTTTTCAAGTGGTTTTACGTAGCACATTACACGCAGAACATGAATTATTCTGTTTCTTCGCCACGTAGCAGAAAAAACCAAATAGCACCTTAAAATGTTCTTGTTTTGCCCTGATATGTGAGATTTGTGTACAAGCATGTATCTGGAGAAGATATAATGCTGTAAGTGTGGTTACAAGGGGTGTATAAGTATAAGCTTCGGATAACTGCATTACTCACAAAGCCATCAGTGAGTTATGCAGGTTGTCCAAAACGAGTGCCAATAAAACCATAATGTGGTAGCTTTTCTGTACATAAAGATGTCATATTTTAAATCTCATAATTTGGAGCATTCCAGGGTTTAAAGCGAGGCTTGCTGTGTGTTCCCTTCAAAAGCCTGGAGTTTTCCTCCACAGTGTTGTAAAACTCCTGTTCCTAACTGTGCAAGGCTGCAAGATGCCAGAGCATAAATCTGTCACGGGGTAGAGCTGAACACTGTCAGATTTATACCTTACTATTTAGTTAATTTACTTCTTAAAACCAAGGGTTCAGCTGAAAAATAGGCAACTAAATTAAGCGGCAGATTTAAAAGGTACTTAAGCAATTCTGTTGATGCAAGATGGGGATTTTACGCAGGTTATGAACTTGAACATTGGCAAGTCGGAGTCTTTTTGTCTGGAATATCAATAAAAGCTGATTTGGTGGGATTTGATCTACCTGTTAAAACGCAATATGCTGTAATAGTATAAATGAAAATAAAAAAAAGGCTTTCCAAGCGGTTAGGACAAGAAGCCAAAATACACAACTAGAAATTTCTTTCAGTCAAGTCACTGAAGCATTTTTAAATCTCACTTGTCATTTTTTTTCAGTTCTTCATCTCTTGTCATAGAATGCCCATGTGAGAGAAGGCATGTGTGTATGAAGTTAAAAACAGACCATAATGCACAGTATTTAAAATATCTTCCTGGTGTCTGAAATTTCTAGTTGCCAGGGGAATGGAGGGTTGTCACATAACAAAACTGGAGATAATTTATTTCAGCCTAATCAGAGTTCAGGGGTGTCTTCCATTCTTGACCCAATTAACTGAATTTGCTTTCCTTTTCAGTTTTTTCTGAGAAATTTCATTGTCTAGGGGAAAAAAAAAAACCTCCTTAATTTTCTTTAGAAACAATTAAATATGATAATTCTTCATGCTGTTATTGCATTGTAAATAACAAGGTCCGTGATTGAGACCCTAAGCATCTTTTGAAAAATGTAAACAGGAAGCATTATTCCCAGTTTGAGGATTATGGCATTCCTTTGCCAACACCAATATTAGTGCATGGATCTCCTGACTCCTGTGATTAAAGGAAGTTCTTTATTAGTTCTGTGCAGTGTACACTTCATGTTGTGCTGCTTTCATACACAGGATTGATAGACTATCAATCTATGTTCTAGATGGTATTTTGCTCTTGGCCTTGAACCACTTTTGAATTAGCAATAGTACCTTATGTCAGCTAATGTCTCGCTGGGGTTTTTTTTCATTCTCATAACTCAGTGGTTCATAGGTGGATAAAATACCTTTTGTGCTTCAGTAGGTTGCTTGTTCTACAGAAGGTGTAATAAGGGAAGTGCAGAATTAGCTCGTGAAAATAAAGGTTTTTTGTTTGGGGAATGGTGTTTGCTTTGGGTGCTTTGGAGTTTGGGGGGGGTTGGTTGGTTAGTATACAAAATACTGTGATATGTGTCTGTAATGTTAAGCCTTTGCTTATACTGTATAAGTCTGTTACACTGTATAAGACTGTTACACTATACAGTCTGTGGGGTGGAGACAGCTGCTTAAATATCTGACTAAAGAATAAAAAGAGGAAAGGTGAAGTTCTCTCTCCAAGTTATTAGGTAATAATTAGTAAACACTTCATATGAATTATTAGTGCCTAGTAGAAAAACTGCTGCTGAACTGAACAAACTATTCCTTATCCACATCTCAGCTGCTATATATCAGCTCTGTTCCCAGTCCAAATTTTTGCCGTGTTTATGTCATCTTCATTGAAGAAAGAAGCATAGATGATCTTGCAGAAAAAGGTAAACCTTTCGTGACCTCTCAGTCCTATTTGAATTTAGGGTCACATGATCCTCCAACTTCATTAGAAACAAATGAAAGGGAAAAAATAGAATTTTAATACAAAAATGTCTTAGGCAGTACAAGAATGATGAAGAAATCAAATATTGCCATGTCAGCTGAAGAGGGGAAAAAGGAGAAAATTTGCTCCCTAAAAATAATTGTTTAAGTAAGTAGAACAACACTGCATCATGATCCTTCTTTTCTTTTTACATATGTTTGGCTCAGTCTGGTTTTTGGTCTAGGCTTAAAATATTAGTAGTTTAGGGGGGAAAAAATAAATGTTTGGCAGCATTTGGTTAATAGATTAAAAAAATTAGTTTAAAAAAATTCCATTTGACACTAGTGAGGTGATTCTTTTGGTTAGCCTATTGTGCTTGGATGTAGAATTCACTGCTGCTGTTTTGTTTGTTTTTTCTCTGTTGCATTGAGGTTATCTAGTTTCAGATACAATCTATTAAGTGGAGTATTTTTTTAGTAGCTGAGGTTTTCCCACCTGTCTACCCCAAAACACCTGCAACATATGTTTGTGTAACCCTGCAATGCTTTGTGGTTTGGGCCTTGAGAAATTCCCCCAGAGCTTTTTGCTTACAAACAGCTGAGCAATTCATTTCTCTAATGACAAGTGCTTTTCTCTTGGCATTGAGGCAATAGCATGTTTGCTAAAATAAGTCTCATTTTTTGGTTAGATATATTGAAAATCTTTTTTCATTCTTGTCTTTTATTCTGAACCTTCAGATTTTGTGCAAAATTGTATTTGATTTTTCCCCTTGTTAATAAAACTAAAAAGGGAGAAAAGAAAATACCTCAACAAAGAAGAGTGTTACAGAGATTCCTCCACTTGCACCTGCATGTAAACTTTTAAACGTGCTGTGTATTTAGAGGGTGAAATATCAGGTACGCTGTAGAACAGCCTGTGACTTCTGTCACACACGAATGTGCTTCGCTATATCCTGTCTATTCTGTGGGTAATGTGATGTGATATGTCTCCAGAGGCCAGGGAGGAAAAGGGCTTTACTTGGGAATTTGAGCATATGGAGCATGATCCTTAGCTGGTGGGAGCTGCTTTTCAGCAGTTTGTGCAGGTTTAGGGAATCTGCTGCATTCGGTGTGATTCTGACCACAGCGTCAGTCCCCAGCCTCGGAAAAGTGCAGCTGTGGGTATAACTCACCTCGGCCCCATGTCCCTGGAAGAGGATAAAGGCAAATAAAAAGTCCTCCAGAACCTCCTGGCAGCCGTGGGAATTGGAGTGAGTTAGTCTGGTGGTGGCTGGGAATAGACAGGAGGACAGGGAGAGGACTTCAGCAGGCAAATGAGCCGGGGACGGGGTGGGGGGATCTTTTAGGCAAGGAAGGGCTCAGAGGCAGGAATGCCTCAGAGATACCTGAAACGTTTTCAGGCTTTTTTTCCCTTTGGGCTGGGGCTAATACATTTTGAAGAGACAAAGTGCAAAATCATATCAATTTCTATGTGTTTCTCTATCTGAATTTTATACATTGTCCTTTTAAAAGCACAAATTGGGCATTTTCTACCAGTTGAAACTATGTTCATTCTAGATAGACATTAAGATTAGAAGAATTATAGATCCAGCAGACTGCTCCTACAAAATGGGTGTGGGAAAGGAGGGGTCTAGTATTTCTCTCTGATTTCTGCTCTCTTTCCTTAAAAGGGGAAAATCATACGTGTGTTAATCTCTATAATGCCCTCACACAATTTCTTGGAGGGATTGAACAAACTATAAATTTGAAGGATTGATTTCGCTGTCATTTTAACATTATCCTTTTAAGAAAAAAAAATTTCTCAAAGTTAGTAGCAAAATAATGTACATAAATTGAAAAAGAAAAGGAATAACTTTATTTATTAAGTAATGAAAAATACAAATTGGATCATTCTAAATTGCACTGTGTAGGAAAAAAAACTGGTGGCTGTGAATATTTTGAGCAACAGAGGTATGGTTTTTGTAAATAAATTGCTTAGTCCTTAGTTCTAATACATGGATTGTAATTTAGGGGACAGCTCAAATTGAATGCTTAGAGAGGAGAATTAGTTTAAAATTCTTAAGGAAGAAACATTGTAATTGTGTAGGTTTTCTGTTCTGCTTTTTACATTTAACTTACTGAAATGGTTGAAAAGAATACAAAACTTAAAGGACAACCACAGTGACATAAAGATCATAATCTTCAAAATAACGTATTTTTTACTGTGTGAATTTCAGTTTTCAGAAGTATTTAAATTTTCTGTTACTTCACAGATACTTGTCTGCTAACATATATGTCAGGTTAGGTTTTTTTAAATATCGAAATTTTTCAAGAGGATCTCTCAGTGGTGCTACAAAAGAAGTTGTAGGAGTAACCCTTGGCATTTATTATATTGCATTTCTAATGTTTTTTCTGAGAGCTTTTTTTTCGCTGCATGTAATAGTACTTTAAACTGCTTCTTCCTTTGATACCTTTAAACCTCATAGGAATTTAAATAGGCCCCTGTGAAAGTAATGCTTGAGCCTCATTCATATGTTCGAGTTAGACATTATTCCTATTAATGGCTTTAAGTGCTTAGATAGCAGATCAGCCTTTCATGTCTTCAATTGCTTGTCATTTCTGCATAAATATGTTTCAAGATACTGTTCCACATGATCTTTTCCTCTTGTTTTGGTTTTGGGTTTTTATTTAATTCAGAAGCAATGTGTAATACTCTTTTTTATTATTTATTGGATGTTGGAAAAGAAACTTCAATGTTTTTGCTAACTTTCAATATATACTGAGTTATTGGAAGCAAATTGCAAAGCTGGCTAGCACCTGGTAGCATGTATTTTTCAAAGAGCTGTCTTGTGGCTTAGAAGTGCCCATTACTTCAGCCATCTCTTATTCTTTGACCTTACCCTTCAAGACATGTAAAGAAAGAAGTTACTTCATTCATAGGAGAAAAGTTACACTGTTTGATTGCTCGCATAGAAGTCGCAGAACCATCAGTTATCCTCATCACGTCAGTTTGGATTTGATTATCATAGAAATGTATTGAATTACCAAACTAGAGCAATAGTAACTAAAGCTGATTCATTGTTATTGCTGTCAGTTGATGAGGACTGACTTTCAAGCTCTGTGAATAGGTAGAGTTATTCAAACATTGTTTTTATAACAGGAGATGAAAAATGTAGAACGACCATTACAGTGTGGGTGGTAGGATAGATGAGAATTTTTTTAATGCTTGTCTAATAGCTTTTAGTCACTTCATTTTTTAATGAACATTACAAACAGCATATACGTTTAAAATGTTTATTGTGTTTCCAAACAAAGAAAATGAGACATTTCATACAAGATTAAGTCTAACTGCAGGAAACAATCTGGAAATTCCCACCCTTAAATATGCTCCCAGAAATCATCCTGGTCTTTGGTATCTACCAATTCTATAAGTTTTCTTTTCTCCTTTTGTGCTCATGCAATGTTTTGGTCTTTAAAATTCAAGTCCTGTATCCTCCTCCAAAAACAAGGTTTTCAAGAAAGGAGGGCTATCTGCACGTGGAAAATGAGATGATAAATCTCTGGATACTCCAGTCTGTAATGAAATCTGGAGGGCAAATACACAACATGTGAGACTGAAACAGCGGAAGACTAACTCTGTCAAAAATATAATGTACTCTCACCTGTGAACAACTGTTTTGGAAAGGTCAATGTATAGTTCATTAAAACTGTATTTACTACTAGCAGGACTTAAGAAGGCAGATCAGAATATAAGGCAACAGCCAATAAATGATTAAACCTTTGTAGCGAATACTTTGAAAGTATTTAGATCTCTTTAATACAATATATTGATCATTATGCAGAAATTTACTATTTTGTTTTCTCTTACACTAGAAATTATTTAAGCTATTTCTCATTTATAGATGTATTTTTTTAAAGGGCCTCTCTGTACCGCTCTGTTACTTTTTTTCCATCTGCATGCACATTTTTTTACTTAAAAATCTTAACTTGCACCTCCAAATTGTGTCTTTCAGGATGCATGCATTCAGTCAAGATACTTTATGCATATACTGCAGTCTATGCTTAATGTTCAATGGATTCTTAGATCCCAAAAGGATGATTTCAGAACTACTGAAGGCAGCATGATTTCATGAAAGAGTTTCATTGTGTCAGAAGTGGCAAATAACAAGTGGATTCTGGCTTCAATATTAATTATATACACTTTATTATAGGACAACAGTTCTTTATTCATGGCCTCGGTTTTGAGTGGGGTGAAATTTGGAGAGCAAAAATAGGCTCCGTGTGCCATCTAGTGGGAGTGCTCAGGTTGTCTCACTAAAATTAATTCTTTGCTTAACAGAGATACTGCTAGTGATGTATTCAGTTCAAAATGTTTGCTATCATTTCTCCGTGCTATTACCATTTTCTTTGAAAGCACAGCACTTTAGCTTGGACGTGGTAAAATTCTATACCTGACCTGCAGGAAGAAATCAAATCGGCATCTGTTCTGTCCAAGAATTATTGATTTAATTAGGAATGTTACCACTACAGCAAATAGCCTCCTCACTGTGTGGAAGAATACTGATTTCTGTGAGCAGGGAATGGAGTTACAGGTAGAATTTGGTATCATGTTAAGTATTTTAAGTCTTCACTTTAATGTAAATGACATTACTGCCTTGAGAAACCAAGATCCCAGGAAAAGAAATTATTCTCTAAGTTTCTAATCCTCATTAATGAAGATATTTCATGTCTCTGCTTAAAATCTCCCAGAAAATTACAATGAGGTATTTTTTTTATTTTTTAGAGAAATCCACGACCGGTGACTCACCAGTTCCAACAAAATTTAGATTATTACAAAGCACGTGGAGCAGACTTGATGAACAAAACCCGGTAAGCTATTTCTAAGTATGTGTTCACCAAACTAAGACCTCACATAAACAAAATATTTCAGAAGTCACGTTTATTCTAAACATGAATTACATAAGCAGTATTAGAAGTACATGCGTTTATTTCACGACATTTATTTCAAATCTGTCCCTTGACTATTATTACATGAAAAAATTGAAGTTTTGACACATAGTGTTGCAGTCACTCGCTGACATCTTTTTAAGGAAGGCTGAGGACACTTTTACACAATGACATGTGTCCTAAAAGCAGGGGGTAAAACATTGCCAATGTGAGTTTTGTAGCTGAACTGATTCTGATAATGCACCTGATCACAATCTGGAGTATCCGTGTACCAGAAGCTGTCTAAGTTAAGTTGAATTAATGTAAATCCAGTTTGAAGTAATTTTTACAAAACTTTTCCTCCCTTCTTTTAGAAGTGGTTTGTATCAAGAATGCCAAAATTCCTCGTCAAGGCCATACTGTCTGGGTGGCCACAAGGTGGGTGCTGATGCCTGGTGGCTGCTGGTGGCTGCAGGGCAAGCCAGCACAAGACATAACGCTTCAATTGACACAGTCATGGGCAGTTTCTTGGGTTGCACGTGGCCCCAGCCGTACCCTCTGCCTGCTGATTCGTGATAACTTGCTGGCTTTTGGACCTTTGCATCTCTGTCCCATTCTGTTGAAATCAGCTACAATAAAAGTCAACTAAAATTAAAATGGAGTAGTTTGAAAAAGCTTTTAAAAATGGACAAAGAGGCAGAAATTAAAGCTGAGTAGAGTGACTGCAAAAACATCTTTTTGTTTATAAATCAGGCTTTAAAGTTGAGGACAAGTGTCAAAAATTACTGCATTCTGTTGCATTTTCTTAATGTTTTTACTTACTCTTTTGAAAAATTATCTCAAATGTTGCCTAAACTGGAAAAATAAGTTGTTTGAGGTTTCAAAAAGATTTCAAGGATTTTGAAAAAACAAGTAAATCATAAAGCCCAAACAAGAATGACACCTGCTGGAAACCTAAATTCCTAGGGAAAAAAAAAATCATTGAATCTGTGTAGGAAAATAAATTAATTGCACACACATACACAGAATACACACCAAAGGAGATGGGAAGCTGTTTCGAATAATTCAGATAGAAGAAAAGCTGAGGTAAATTCATCTCAAGACAGAAACACTTAGAGTAGGTCAAATGTGGTAAAACTGTTTAAGATTGGACTAGGGAGAGAACTAGAAGATGTAACATTAGGAAATGTTTCTGCAGTGAGCAGAGATGGATTAAATCAACTACCTTTTTCATCTTTCATTCCACAGGCTCAGTGATATGTTTAAAATATCTTGACAAATCTCTAATATATATTGCTTATTTTATCACATGTAACACTTTTTATTTGGTCATGTTCATATATTTGTCTCTCATCTCTTTGTAATGATTACTTACTGAAAAGAGAAATGTCGTTGAATAAGGCCTGCTTAAAACAAAACATTTCCATCTTAGCAGAAAACTGCAGAGATTGAATCATCTTCCTACTGCTAGTTTAAAAATACACCATTCACAGTCAAGGTCAATGATGCTTATTGTGATGAAACAAAATTGTTTGCTTTATAGATGGAATTCACGTCTCCTTGATACTCACATTTTTAAACTGCTGCCTTACTTTTAAATGCATCTGCTGATAACTCTACAACATAATCAATCAGTATTTTTCTTGTAATTGTTGTGCATGTCTGGTACATTTAGATGGCTAAAATGTAGATTGATCCATGTTTAATGGCTGTAATCATCCTTTGCATTAATATATCAGACATTTAAATGGTAAGAAATAGACACATTGTTCTTATTTTCCTGAACTTCAGCTCAGTTTTAATGTAACTCCTCCAGAGATGTAGCACCTCACTATTGTTCATATTCTGAAGCTGTCATTCAGAGAAATTGCACAGATTTTACTTCACAATGCATTTTTTAAAACCACCTCTTGAAAAGATATTTAGGTAGCATCATTATTTATTTTTCATGAATTTATATGTGTTCTGAGCTGATCATTAGCAGTGTCAGTTCATAGCACACTCGAATCACACCACAGGTTATTAGGAGCCGCGATAACTATCCTTTCTAGTTGTCACGTAATTCTAAAACATCCTTGAATGTTACTGTTGGAAGCATTTCTAAAAATCATGTTTTGGACATGAAGGCTTAGAAATTGTTTATGTTTCTTGTTCCTGTAAAATGAAGTTTTTCTCAAAAAGTCTCTTTCCAGCCATCTGAAAAATGCAAATAAACTAATTTGTCCTGGTGCACATATATGTCAAAGCAGCAAATCAAACAGTGTAGAAGGAAAACTGTCACTTTCTATTAAGCAAAATATAGCTGAAAAAAAAAGAAACAAGAAAGAAACAAGCTGCTGGACACAAATACACAAGCCTCTGTATAAGCTTTGTTTGCTGCATCTGTGGACCGTCATGATTCCAATGATACATTTAGCTCAAAGTGTCCAGTGGCTTTGTTGCTCAGGTGGCTGGTCAGAGTAAATAAGTTACTTTCAGTAAATACAATTTTTTGTGCAAAGTCAAGGGGGTTTTTTAGTGATTGTCAAGGTTCTCGTCTTAGAGACAACATAAACCTAGGATTCAATGTGCAAGCCATTATCTTCCTTCTAAGGTAATGTTTCAGGTGAGTGAGTGATATATACCACCCAAACTACAACTTCAGTGATTCTTTTCAGTAGACTGAGAGAAAAAATATGCCAAATATACTAAAGTTTGGATTCTGAATCTCAGAGAAGTTATTACTGGTATGACCTCATCTGTTAGCAGGTTCCTATAAAAAGAGAAAACTCCGCCTACTACAGGCAGATTATTAAAAAGAAGAAGCAATCCATTGAGTGTTGATTAACTTACCCAATTCCTTTTCTTGTCTGGCATAATCCACTAGAGCAGCAACTTCAGTTTGAAATGCTGATATTTGTGCTCCTGTGTTTACCACCAAAATAACCAAAAATTTAAAAGGGCCCAAGGGAAAAGTGATTATCAAACCTTCCTGGCTGTTTTCTGTGAGCCTTTGCATATAAATCCACTGGCCATCCCTCACTCAGAACTGGTTAAACTGGTAAATCCAGGTTCTGGAGGGTCTGAGGGAACCAAAGTGTTGGACTCCTGAGAGGGCCACCCTTAGGGGGTGACTCATGTCCCTTGATCTTCGGTGGGAGTGTGCTGGCATCATTCCTGGCAAAAGATGACAATACAAGTCTCGGAGGGCTTGGTCTGGAGGGGTTACCCCTTAGTGGCTCAAGTTGTTTAACAGCTTGGACTTGATACTTCTCAGGTGGAATCTCAATTTCAGTCTCATGAAGTGCTTTTCACACTGCTGTTGTTGCTTCCCCCACCTTTTCGGGGGGTCTCCTCGCATTAATTTCACATCCAGAGGGAGTGAGACTGTTCATTGTGCAGCCTGTGCAGTCGTGGGTGAATGTTGATACCTGTGCAGGAGGCTGTTAAAGGTGTATTGGCATTCAATTGCCTGTAATAAACTGGAAGCCATGACTCTCTGTTGGCTCCTTCACCGCCCAGACAGGAGAATTAGAAGGGGACTTTGAAACCGACCCGTTCATGCTCAATCACACGGGTGCTTGTATTGTGGCTGTTAGGTTTGCAATGTTGGGTGCTGCAGCTGTTAGTGGAGCCAAATCAGATATAACTTCAGAAATTCCATTTTGTGCTGCAGCAAAGATCCAGCGCTGTGATACACCAGCAATCCTTGAATCAGGCAGTGCAGGCACCACATGGAGCAAGCACACTGCAGTCTCTGGATTTCTCTTAGGGTCAGGGTCAGCAGACTTCTGCTTCTCAGACAGAAGCCACTAAATATCCAAAACTCTCCTCCTCCCCTTCAGTTGGGGGGTGCAAGCCTGGCCTCAGCAAAACACCCACAGCTTTTGCACACTGGCAATTGCTTGAGTCATTAACCATTAACATTTCAGTCTCTTATAACTACTCAGTTTGCTTTTGAAACCATTTGGACCTCCTGCAAGAGTATTTTATAGTTCTGCAGATGCTTTCCTCATAGTGACTTTTTCAGTCATTCTCAGGTGACTATGGAAGGACTTCTTGTAACACCATCAACAGTCAATAAAATGGGGAGACACAGAAACATCCTTTAACTATTATTTAGCAATCATTCCTTCCCAGCTTCCATAAATTGGGAAGCAACACTTGGTCTCTGCACTGCGGTTCCTGCTAAAAAATTCTAGATGCCGTCTTTCTTCATCACCAATATATGGCAGAAGTGCCCCATACAGCTTAGGGCTGTATCTTGTGAGTGTGCAGACTCTCATACTTCCTTCTGATAACTCTCCTTTTCTGTCTATTCTGAGTATCTATTCTGATTCTGAACAACTCAGCTGTTGTTATTTTCTGGATGTGCTCTCTGTGTATGTGCATGTTTGTATTGTGTAGTCGAAAAAAAAACCATCTCTGGAGACAAATAGAGAAATTATAGGAAGAGCAAAATCAAAATTACTCTTCCAGGTGTCTGCAGAAGTTACAAGTTACCCGTATTAATTCATTTGTAGTTTATTTTTAGTTCAACTTCCCCAAAACACTGTAAAGCTGTTTTCCCCCAGTACAGCGATTGTGTTGGTTTTAATTACATTTCTTCATGTTTTTAAAGGACAGCTATTTATATCATAGAAGTACAGATCAGTAAAATAAAACCTCAGGAGTGAAAAGGTCTTTATGGTTGTGAGATATTTCTGTGAAGGATATTTCAAGCATTAATTATATAAGGCAGGAAATTATTGCATGGACAATTAGGAGTGGCTTTGCTGATCTGTGGGTTGTGTGAACACTTCCACTGGGAATTACAAGGTTCTTTGCCTCTTTATTTTAGACAAAAATAAATGGTTCATTTAATGTTGAATATAACATTAGTTATATTCTTACTCATTCTTAATGTTGCCTATAACTGAAGTGAATTAAATAGCCACTGTAGTTAAAAATAAAAAGTAACAATGATAAGGATTGTGATTCAGTATATGTGTTATACCCTGAAGCAGTTCTTCAGCAAAAGCACTTTAAAAATCAGGATTCCTGTTAAAAAGTGCTTGGCTAGAAATGATTGGGCTGGGCAGAAGGTGAACTCAGAGCAAGAGACATCTAGCTCTGCCGGCCTAAAAGTACAGTCTAATGTTAGCTTTGTTTGCTGAAAGAAATGTTTGGGGTTGAGACATTTTAAACATTAGAGAGAATTTAATCTAGCAGAAATAAATATTAAAGCAATCTTCAAATAAGTGCAAAAATTCAATTTTATAAAGTTTTTGATTCTGTAGAGCCTGGATTGCTTTTTGTCACTCTTTTTTTTTTTT